>KK114085.1:170692-186805 GCA_000611955.2 Stegodyphus mimosarum
TTTTTGATTAACAAACTCAAGGATTTCAAAGCAAGCAATGGCAACGTTGTACAGAAAAATTGATTTTAATCTCCAGCGCGCGTGACTGTGTATCACAAATGCTAAAGATGTGCTCTTTTAAATATTTTGCAATATTGCAGTTGAATTGAATTTTATGGTTTAAGTGCGAAGAACATGATATTTAATAAATAAAGGTAACACACAAAATTTTAAAAAAACGCCCCTTTGGACGTAATTTAAAATCTGAAAGATTTCAAATTTATTTATTTATTTATTTATTTTTTTATTTTCCACATGAAGAGTACGCAGACTCCCTGACAAAGTGTTAATGTTCAATGTATTTTGAGGGTCTAATTTTCTGAAGAAAATGGAGGTTTCACAAATAAAAATTATAATTTTATGAATTCCCTAAAAAACTACTGGAAAGGTTCGTAAATATTATTCCAGTTGCATCGAAGGAAACTTAAATAATAGGAAAAAAAATCAATTTCTTTTACTCGATTTTTTATTCAAGTGCATTCTTTTTTCTGTCTAATATTTAAGATGACAGCTAATGATGAACAGCAACTTGTGAATCACCATGTAAATCTTCATTATAAATTTGTAAATAGCGATGAAATAATTATTGTATTATGTGCATGTTCTTAACGAATTTTATTTGCAGGAATTATGGTCACTATCTAAAAATAGCGGCTCTCTGCTAATCGACTAATATATCTAAATCTAATGAGCTTGACCGCATATAACTCTTCGACAAATGTTTCAGTAGTAATCCATTTCAAGGGGTACATCGTCTACTTAAAAAGGAATTTATTAGAAATAGCGCAACTATTTAATACAAAGAATCTAATATCTAACATTCAATCTACACCTAAAACGCCGCCCAGTGGTTAGTGACTCTGACTGCCGTACCGAAAGGCATAGGTTCGAATCCCGAAGAAGACATGGATGTAAATTTGTGTGGCGTGATGTCGCTCCATAGGTAACACCAGTGGCCCGCTTATTAGGTACCTCCATAATAAAGCGACCACCACCTCCGGCCATAATAATAAACTATTAGTATTAAACTATTTCCAGACGCCTATAATAGCTAAAGAGCGCCAATGGGAAAAAAGAAAATAAATAAAATTTCAGATTTTACATTACCCCCAAACGAGTGTTTTCTTCATTTATAGACACATACACGTTTCGAGAGCATTTGGGCTAACGGCACATTGAGCTAAAAGTATTTGAAAGTACCACATTTTTAGAATTTACAACTGACAGTCTCCTGCCCTGGAGATAAAAATGTGTTATTCCCTGCAGCGTTGCCACTGATCGCTTTGAAATTGTTGAGTTTTTAAAAATAAAAGCTCGTTAAAGTTTTACAAAATATGAAATAGACAACAAAACAAATTCTAAATTCTAAATTCGGGCTTCCATGTGCCCATATTCGGATGGAGGACTATGTTATTCAGAATTTGATGACTCTAGGTACTGTTGGTTTTTCACAGTGCTAGAAACATACATATATTCATGTAGATTTTTCATTATTTACTTTCTTTAAATATAATACAGGGCGATAATATTTGCTGGCAACAATTTGAAAAGTAATTCGATACAAAATGCCGTTTCCAGACAAATAATCCTTCTCAGCTAACGCCCGTTTGGGCTAAAATACTACACCTAAAACACAAATAAAAAAGACTGTTCTTTTCAGTTGTCATTTAGAGATAGTGAAATGTGTCTGTTCAGATCGAAACCATTACGAAAAAGAATCAAAAGATAAAGGGTAAGAATTTTCCTTATCAGAATACAAAATAAATAAATAAATAAATAAATAAAGAGCTATAAAGCTTCTCGTTTTATTTTAAATGAAAATTCCAGTACAACTTGACAGTAAGAGACAAGCGAATCATTTCATTTGAAAATGTCGCTAAACAAAAGTTGAATTTTTTTCAATTATTTAACTTCTTTGAATGATTAGCAAATTCATATCATCTGACCTTTAGATCGCTTTGAGTTCAAGGAAAACCAGGAACTTTGACCTAATAAATCTTTCCCGTTTCGCGTTACATCCGAACTAAACGACGTTTTTTTTTTTAATTTATGTATTTCAGGGTTACAAATTCTTGTTTTAATCACTATAAAGTCGAAATTTCTGTTGTTAGCATAAATACAGAATCAGCAGAAGAATTTGGATTTTCTAGAATTGGTGTAGCGATTTGAAAAAATGTTTAACTTAAATAACTTTTTATCTTAAACTATTCCAAATAACTGGTACAACTTAAATTATATCAAAGACAATTTTTGCTATCTGTTTTTACGGTGCAGTGGTCAGCATATTGGTCTGGTATTCGATAGACAAAGTTCGATTCCAAGGCACTGTGTAGTGGTCCTCAAACATCATGAGTTAAAGAATTCCTTTTAAAAGACGCGCAGTTAGCAGAAACCCTAATCATAAACCACTATGATTATTTTAATTAATTTTGGAAAAAGAAATCAAATAACAAATAAAATCCAAATTTGCAAAAGCTCGGTTGAGCCCCTTACTACAACAATTTAAAAATTACAGGAATAGTGAATTTAAAAAAAAAATGCTTCAAAACTTCTAATGTCTTTATAAACTTAGTTTCTTAATGAATTATCCAAAATCATCGTATTAAATTTCCTGAAGATATAATTTTATTACTTACTTCTACAAATTATTTATTATACAAAGTTCATTAAATGTTTTACAATTTAAGCAATAATCGAAAATTTCGTAAGGTATAAAACTGCTAAATCTATTATAGTAGTGCTGCGATTACTGCTGTTAAAATCTTACAAAATATGCTAAGGCTATCGGAAGCTCGCTTTGATTACTATATGATTTCTCTTCCTTCAAAGTAAAAGGTTTTTATGTTGTGCCAAATTCTTCAGATACAAGATGAGCAATGAAAAATACTGCTCTTTTACTGCATAGTATCGCGAAAATTTTCATAAATGACAGAAACCATATTTTCCTATCAAATTGCTGAATAAGCAATGAAGTAGCACATGATTACGATTACTGTGAGAATTTGACATTACTGATTGCAAATGGCATATGTCTTTCACATTGCTACAGCTCGTTGTCGTTTGGAGAATGCTTCGTAACTTACAATTTATTTATTTATTCTAAACTCTCTGAACAAGGCAAAAATGCATACCTAGAGCATTTTTTGATATTCATATTCTATATCTTATGCCTCTTTTCACTACTAAAAAATTCCTAATGTTCTAAGCGTTTTTGAAATCAAATAAATACTCAAGAAAGGTGTATTAATGGTCAGGCGTTTACCTTTCAAGATCACCAATAAACAAATGCCTTCAGTGACATCATTTGCCAGAAAGAAGTAATGGTTTACCTTGATCTAAAAGCTTTTAACGAAGTAATGTCCTGGCACAATTTTTAATCTACTAAATAGCGTTAGAGTTTATTTTCAGTCGCTAAGAACGTGTAGAGTCTTTATAATTTTTCGATGTCAGAAAAGTGATGAAATCTGCAATGCCTTCCCTGGGATTCGAACTGTGGACCTTTCGAACGCGTCGAGCGTGCTTACAGTTAGATCAAACCATGAAGACACGCGGAAAGGAGGCTGAAGACCCTATGTGCTTTCCCTTTCAAAGGGTGACTGGGAATAGAGGACTCAGTCGTCAAAACCTGGTGGTGCCGAATTATCGTCCACCCCCTTTTAGTTTGGGGGCCACCTGACAGCGATTTTAGAATTTTTTTTAATCTAGAAAATGAAGAAATCGGCAATGTTTTCTCCGGATTCGAACTCGGGACCTCTCGAATATGCATTGACCAGTTACACCACGAAGACAGGCGGAAAGGAAGAAGTGTTTTAACTCATAAGCTTTACTTTTTAATTTTTGAAATAAATTGTTTGAATGCTGTAAACTGTTAATAAGTTAAACCTCAGGTTCAGTGACACAACGAGGGCCTGATTATCACCAAGGTCCGGAAGGCCGTACTTAGGATCTCAAAATTAGGGGGTTCCAAACCATCTCAAAATTTCTCATAATCTTTTCCCTTCTCTTGCCAAAACCAAGGGAATTGAGAATAAGGGCCCATGAAAGATGATTGAACTATGCTCCTAGAATGTCTTAATCATGTCCTGGTTATAGTTGCCTTCAGTTCTAAATAATTGCTAATTATTTTTGCAGTGAAAACTTATAGTGCCTCGAATATTTTTTTAATAGTTTTTATTCGAGTGGTATTATATTGGTTTCTATGTAAGGTTTATTTTAAATAACACATTATTTTTTAGTTTATTTTTTTCTGAGTTTTTCCATCAGCTATAACCAGAATGTAAAGTTGAATTTCAAATAGCGAACAAATTTGCAGTTAAGATAGAGAGTTGTGGCGACCTAGTAATGAGTACCATCAGCCTTTACTCGAAATAAATTTTTGATGAGTGGCCTTTTTACAGCCGCCCTTTTGTCTTGATGGTAAAATCGAGTTCGCATCTCGGAAAAGATATGGATGTTTGCAAGCGTATAGTGTCTTTATAGAATGGGGCATTAAATTCGAGCCAAAGTCTGCTCGAAATATTGTATGGTAAGGTAAAAAGTGATAGACTATCCACACGTTCCTACCCACGGGGGTGCTGTTTTTTGTCTTTTTTACACTTTTCTTCTATTTTTGTCCAATGTTTGAGTTCTCAAAACGAAAACTCCTCCAGAATCATCGTTCGAAGCTTCCGTACGTATTACCTTATAAAGTAATAAATCATAAATGAAAGCAACTTTACCATTGTTGACACAAGTTAACAGATAACAAGGTAATTAAATAAATTTCATGACGTGCTCTTCCCACAGATGAAAAAAAAAATAATAATCATCAAAAAAAGACCTAAAAATTTCTAACTCATTGCGCGAAATAATCCATTACACGCTCAAGAGATTTCTCAAGTGAATTTCTCCCATTGTTTTTTTCCCATTCTCAGGGAAAAGCGATACACTTTTAGTCTTGTTCTGCAAAACGGGTCAAAGAGGTAGCGCATGGAAAATCGAGATAAATGGAGCATTTAATGTAACATTGTTAAACGCTATTGTCTCTTTTGCTTAATAATCCGTTTTTACACTAAAAGATTTCAAAAGAGTTCATATCGTCGAAAGTGCACCTCCAGGCTGAAGATACAGTGATAGTTTATACCTCCAGGGAGATGACGGAAAGGATATTTAAAGTTCTTACATGCTCAGGCAGACGTAGCTTGAAGCAAATAACGGAGAATCGATAAAGGTACAGAAAATCGAAATTGTTTTGCTGCTTCGTTTAATAGCTTGAGTGGAAGGCAATAGTATTTAATCTTTAGAATGACTTTTAGCACTTAATTCAAAATGGTTTTAGTTAGTGTTTCCTAATCTGAGTGTAGGTAACATTTTGAAACTAAATATATTTTATGAAATTCAGGCAGACTCTGTAAAAAGGCATACTGCATATTGACCATGAAGCCATGAAGTGATACACGGATAAATATCTGTTGTTACTTATGCTCACTTGTCTGACAGTAACATCAGCCCAAGCTCACGAAATTCTTTGTGGCAAGGATCACAAGATACGCCTGTCTTTAGCAACAGCCTTGAGTACCTTACAGGTGATTTAGCTCAGTTCCGCTCCAAACGTTTGATGAAGAGCACCCCGGGGGCCATATTTATACTTTCAGCTTGCTGCATATTTAAAGTGCGGCCATCCCACACCGATTCTATACATTTACAAACATCCATGCCTTCCCCGGGGCCTTGGGCGCGGCATTCAGCGACGCTAACAACTATACCGGTTGGGCGGCATAATTACCTTTTCTTTCTATTGACAAAAGCCGGATGTCCAAAGTCGCGAAGAAGAACTGGTAATTCGTCCCGCTTTCGTCTCCCAGATGTTGAACGGGATGGTTGATTGTGGTATTGCTATTTTATCTATGTGTAATAGAAATACGAGCCCGATTTCTTTCGAAAAGTCTCCGCGAAGATATTTCCCATATTAGGTAGATAATCTTTGAGTATTTTGCTGTAATTTAGAAATTCCTCTTTTTAGCATATCCAGCATAAGCAGTAACATTGAGATAATTTTCGATGCGAAAAATGAGCTGTTAGGATTCTTCAATGATTTTTATTATAAAAATGAGATTACTAAATACTCCTCAGATTTATGTGTGATGCCAGATCAGCGAGCAAATACATGAACGTAATGTTTGGTTATTTTTGTAGCTTTCTTTCATACTTGAAAGAATCGTCATTTCCTAAAACGAAAGCATTAAAAATGTAATAGAGACGGAAGCAGCAAGTACATTTTGAAGTTGATTAACGTGTTTGTCTATGTAATATTAAATGATTATATCTTGATAAAGTGCATGTAATACAAAATAAGGTTTTGTTTCAATTAACCAGTACACTTTATCATTTTACTTTTTACATTTTACGTTAATAATATTTTAACTTTTAATATTTTCCCGTCAACATCTACCAGAATGTAAACTAGGTACCAGAATGTTAAACACCATGATTATCAATTACTTTGTGGAGTTTCACCCTTTTATCTAACAACTAAAAGCGGAGGAACCTAATTAACAGTTAAGCGAATATTCGCTTTAGTTCAAGAACAGAGACGTAAACTAGAGAAGGATTAATAACCCTTTATTGCTCAAAATAAGAATTAACACTCGGCCCCTTTGTCAAGGCGTACAGCAAAGCCTCCACTTGGGCTTGAACTCAAAGTAATAAGAAATAAGACTTTACTAACGCTTAACTTCAAAGATGTAGCCGAAGCTATCCAAATTCTAAATAGTTGGCCCCTAAATATCGAATAAGCCAGAGAAGCTATCAAGGGCCTGTAATACGGCTGAGCGTAGTAACAGTTTACATAGTCGTAGCCAAAAGGCAATGGCGCGCTAGTCAGAAATTCTGAGGCTCTCTTTCGAAGTCAGTGAAACTTCGACTTAAATACTATTACTCATTTGCATTAAACGCGATTCTAAAAGCATATTCTGGTAGGAAATTAAGATGGACAGAAAAGTAGCTTAAACTTGAGATAGCTGTTAAAAACTTAGGATAAACCTTACAACTTAGTGAACTTGTATCCATAATTACTGGTATTATTCATTGTGTTCAGGTTATTGTGAGTTATTGTATTGTATTCACATTTATTGTGTATCTCTTCCCTTATGACAGTTAGCATTTGAGCTGCAATAAAAGCCGTATTGGTAAACGTAAATCTGTGTACATTCATCAGTGCTGTTGTCGTGTCCATTACTACATGGAAGAATGATTGCCAGAGCCTACTCCGAAGAGAGGTTGGATTTCTATTTTCCACCCCCCAATTTTGAGAGATTTTACATGATGGTAAGGCCTCTTACCATGTGCGTAGCAAAGTTGACGGTATTATAAATTCTAGCACTCACAAAAAGTTATTCGTTGATAATCTGAAATTAATTTAAGGAGTTTCAGCTTCCCAAATTATTCTAATATTAGTTTATAAAGTCTACGAGTTATAGAATAAGGTTTTAATTTCGAATAATAACAAATTAAAAAAATTCTTAAAATTAATTTTGTTGCGATTGTTCTCTAATGTTTTCCTAATTAATTACCATAACAGATCTACTAGGTAGCGCATGCATAACAGAGATAAATAAAACCTCTAACGTAATACTTTTAAACGTTTCTGTCGTTTGCTTAATAATCTGTTAATACATCGCAAAGTTTTAGAAGAGTTCATACTGCCGCAGGTGCATCTTCGAATAAGTAGCGAAGATATAATGACAGTTCTTAGCTTCGAGGGGAGGGTGGAAGGAAGTGTTTTCTGATAAGCCTAAGGAGATATAGCTTGAAGCAATTAAAAAGCTTTAAAACGTTGCTGGTAAAGCCTTAGCTCAAACGCAGTAAATACAAACGCAGTAATACCGCAATAAAAGACACATATTTTTTGTTTATCAGTGTACTTAAAAATTATGTTTCAATTGTATCAAATGCATTGCAGTTTGTCAAATAATAAGGTTCTTCAGCTCTCTTGATAGGTGTATGCGTTCTCTGGATTAACAATTTTAACTTCTTTTACGACTTTTTCTCTGAGTTAATGACTCGTCTAACTGAGACAACTAAACGCTCGACGTGTAATTCTCAACTTTCGACGATCGTTTGAAATAAATAATTTTTAATTTGTAATGGAAAACTTGCATTATTAGTAGTCCTAGTTTCGATTGTACATGTTATATGCATTCAGGCTGCTATAGTGTATGTATTTGGGCCATTTTATTTGCATTTTTTCAAATACCATTTTCCCTCGACTTGTAATAGAACTGGGCTCTAAGAAATCCATCGTAAATTATGTACACATAAGTCTTTTCTTGATCTGTAGTTGGACAAACTTATCTAACGCAAAGCCAGTTGTATGCTAAAATTATGCGAAAATAGCGTAATTTATTGATTACTGTAATGAAAGTGCAAAGCAATATAGTTGCATATACTGCATACAGCTGAAAGCACGTTTGGCTTAGCTGAAAATACATTTGACACTGAATTTAAAAAAGATATCAGATTTTACCTGATGAGACATGACAATCAGAAAATCACCGATAGGATTTTAGCACTTGAGGCTTGATGAGGCACGGCCTTGGCCTTTTCAGTAACATACTTTAAGGAAGATATGAAGAGCTGCATTTACTTCTTTCTTTCATATGAGATATAAAAATATATAAACATAAATTATAATTTAAATTAACAATGGTCCCTTAATTCCTCTTTTCAATTTGCGTGCTTCCCTTCTTTGTTTTAAAAATAGTAATAACTTCTTCTAAACTGTGATCTTCATTGCGTACAGTTCTTGGCCAATCACCGTTCAAAACTTAAACAAAGGATTCCAGACCTTTATATACAGGCCTTGCACTTTTTTACACCGATATATAAGCCTTGTTGAAATGTGTATTCACTTTCCTACTATGGCTTGCCTAATATCGTATATATATATATACATTAATTCAAATTAGCAATGGCTTTTTTAAAAAGCAATGGCCTTAATTCTGCTTTTCCATTTGTGTACTTCCCCTCTCTGTTCTAAAAATAGTAATAACTTCTTCTAAACTACGCCAATGAAAAACTAACCAGCAAATGTCAATCACCGTTCAAAATTCAACATGTAATTAGTGTATATAAATTTGTAAGTGCTTATCGCATCCACAGTGATGTGAAAAGGGTATATGTGTCAAGTTCGTAATCAAGGAATATCTACAAAATATTCAAAGTCTGCAAGTTTCTTCCTTTAGTACGCAATTACGCCAACACTATCTATAACTATTGGCTATGATTACAATTATTCGTGTCTTTTCTTTCCAAGTCATCACTAACAACAAAATTATCACGTTATGTATACATATTTCTCTAGAAAAAAAAAGCATCCTATAGCTTCCAGACGGTATCTTTGCTAATAGAGTTTCACATACTGCATATTAATCGCATGAAAAAAGATCAAATTGGAAAATTCAAAGCAGATTTATCTCGAAAAGTCTGAACCATTTTAAAGTCTGAAAATAGTAAATCAAGTTAGCGACCCCTAATGCTTATTTCTAATTGCATACTTGGAGTTAAATTTTCGATAAAAAGCTATTAACGCAAATTATTTTCTCAGAACTGTTTTCTAAAGGAAATATGATTTTTGAGTACCGAAAATGCTACATTGCTTCAGCATAGATGATATACTACTAAACATACTTAATTAAATATAAAAGTACTTTTCATACACTTGTTTAAGACGGCTGTCTTAAGATGCATAAATAATGTTACTTGTATAAGTTATGTAAGTTAAGCAACAGGGCTTGTTTGTTGGCAGAAAAATTAGCAGGGAACTCTTCCTGATTTTCGGGTTACGTTACATTACGTTTAGCTACCACATTGCCATCCACGTGGATTATCCATGCGGCCTGTTAAATTGCAGTTTTGTAATTCTACGTCAGAACTGTTAATATTTTACAACAACAGGATAACTAACTTAATACCTTCAAATTATAAGAATATATTATTTGGAGCAAAATAAGCGATTTAAGAACAATGCAGGCATTGTTTAATAATATTATCGTTAATTACAGCATGAATATTGTAGTCATTAGGTTTTTTGAAGCAGGGGGCATGAAAAATGTGCAGTGCTCTCCCCGGGACTCGAAACTGGGCCTCTTGAATACGCGCCGAGTGTGTTACTGTTACACCACGAAGGCATGCTGGAAGGAGGGAGAAAATATCGCTAGGGTACTCATTCTAACGACCTTATAATATAATTAACGGAATAGTTTTCTAGCGCTATGTATTACACACTTTTGCTAGAGAATTTACTCATAACTACAATTTATTTATTTATTTTTGGCCCTATATTTTATATTAAGAAACACAAGAAAAGTTTTTGCTACCCTTCTAAACTACGTAAAGTCATTAATCTTTCCGAGGAATGTAATGTTAAACATGCATAAAAAACAGCGCAGTTCGTCAAAACTTCACAGTTAAGAGGAAAGAGAATGCAGCAAAAATATACACTCTCATCATTAAAAATAATTTAAAACATCATTTATTTTACAGCGCAGGAGAAAAATGCTAATGTGTAGAGAAAAAGAATTGACTTCTCTCAACAAAGAATAATTTGCAGTAGATCGCGACAGTTTGATGAGACATGAACAGAAAGGATTAGCGATAAGCTATTTTCGCGTTCGGCCACCCGTAACCGTAACGGTTAACGATACTATGTTCAAGCCTCAATAAGAGGTCAGAGACAATCGTTAACAAAAAAAGTTATAAAAAATACAGAGAGAAAATGCGACTTTTTTTTTCCTCCTGACGTATTTCATTTAATTTATCTAGCGGTCTTCTCTAAACATTTTCTTCACGACCGCAAGAAACCTAAAAAGTTTAAAAAAATCCCAGGTCACAGAAAAAAAAAAATATTGTCGTAGGTAATAGTGACGTTTAAACGCTCTGATTCTCCATTTCGAATTTTTCATCCAATGGTATCAGCGTAACTTGGATGAGAACACTTAAAATAGAATTCGCGAAAAGAATGGCTTATGAGTAATCATTTAATGGCGAGAACAACTATCATCTGAAGCAGTAAATGGAATCATGTCGAACGCAAACAGAATATGAAGATAGTTCCTTTAAAATATCCTTTGAAGTGTGGAATATGGCAAACAAATGATTTGGATTCAGACGTATTCCATGCCAGAATTTTCCTACATGTTTTGATAACAATGGAAACATTAAAAACTAAGTTTATGTATATTTTTTTCACTTAAGCCTGCTTTGCAAAACCCATAATAACTTCTACAAAATCATTCCCTGCATAATAAAATGCATTGCTGATGGAGCATTAGTGTTTTGACGTGATAAAAATATCACATGATTCCTTTATTTGATTCCATGGTTAGTGAACTGCATATTTGAACCCCCCCCCGCCAAATTTAATGCTGATATTCCACATCCATTTGAAGCTTTGATAAACAATCGGGCTTTGATATTCAAAATATAAAATTCCTGCGCTTTTATCATAAAACATGTTTTCCTGTGTTAATTTATTTTCATTTAAAAATTGAATCTTTTGCATCAGAACATACTAAGGCATTCAAATGTATCAATACATGCCGATAGTATTTTTTGTTTTTCATTTATGATATTGTTTAGAAACGTTTTGAATTTCAACGCATTAATGGATGCATAGAGATACTGGAAAAAACAACATTAAATATTATCATTAAAATCATCCACCTTATTATAAAGATCAGCAAAGTGTATATTATATTTTTGAAATATTTGATAATTTATTTTAAACGGAAATCCTCAACTTATTTTGATAGAAGAAGGAAGTTACACCCTTTTTTCAGATGTATACTTTGTAAATTGAAAATTCCTGCTTATCTCTGGAGAATCTTAACTTAAGAGGAACCTGAAGAGACAATTGGATATTCGGACTAGGAAACACTGAAAATTAATTGTGCCTTCACCAGGATTCGGACCACGGATCTTCCACTTTCCAGTGAATTGCCAGTTAGAACAGCACACAGCAGAGAAGGTGACGATTCCTTACATTTCTCTCACTTAGCACCGGGATTCGACCCCAGATCTTCTATTTTATAGTGAACTGCAAGCTACAACAGCACACAAAGGGAAAGGCGATAATTCCTTACATTTCTCTCAGTAAACTAGAAAAAGGCAACTTAGAAAAGGAACGAGAAGAAATCAACCAAATCCAAGTAATGATGAATCATCGTTCTCCATACTTTAGTTTGGACGCCACTAAGGAGACCATTTAAAATGGCGGGCAGAATTCAAAACAATGATCTTTCATTAATTCTATAAAAATTTCAGAAAAGATCGGTTTCAGAATTTTATCTGGAACCATTCTTGGTAGTCTTTTACATACAAAGTATTCTTATTACACCTTACATTTTTACACGAGTTTTCGGAAACTAAAATACCATATAAAACCAGAATTAGGTGCATTGCAAATCCTGAATTACTTATACGAAATAAGACTGTTGATGTAACATTAATAGCTATTAAACATTAAAACTTATTTGACATAAATAATCAGTGGAGCACAAAGAAACCTGCGCAGTTGATGGTAGGCGATTATAGACAATGATGTGGTGATTTAACGAAAGAACAAATGAAAGGAAAATTACCTCTCCTGCTAACGTCAGTTACTTTCCTTTTCATTAAATTAAAGAAACACGATGTATAACTTAAATTCCTTAAATGAATGATGCCTTTTAAAAAAAGCAAAACTATTTGGAATACAGTAATTGTA
This sequence comes from Stegodyphus mimosarum, assembly GCA_000611955.2. Lineage (NCBI taxonomy): Eukaryota > Metazoa > Arthropoda > Arachnida > Araneae > Eresidae > Stegodyphus > Stegodyphus mimosarum. The sequence continues at coordinate 183,474 of KK114085.1, forward strand.
ATAGTTACTTCGCGTTAGGGCATCTGTGAAAAAAAAACGTTGTTATAATGGCACCGTACCAAATAAAATATTTCGTAAGGTAGTGGTTATCAATAATTTCTTTTATTACTCTTAAAATTTCTTATTTCCAGTAAAAATGGAAACAGATTTAGTAATGCAATCTTGCATGCGATTCTACGAAATGGACATTCAATTAATATTCTATACTCCTTGTAACCCTTCCAATAAGTGCAGTAATTCCACATTGCTTTCACGCCAAATAGCTTGACTTCAAATCTCGAGTACTGCTTGGAAGTTTATTATAAGGATCTTTGCGGAATGGAGGTATTTAAAATCATTCGGTATAAAGTTCTTATGAGAGGTTTTCAGCAAAATAAGGACGCAGGAGATGCTTGGTTACCAGCGCTAAGTGCTTCTAATCAACAGTTGGGTGGAATTGGGCAAAGTTACACTATGGCTATTAGTCTGTTTCGTAAAACAGGTGTAGATACAACCATCTGCAGATATTCAGGAGTTTCAATACTGTGACTGAAGCAGAAGCAGTAACTTTTTCTCGTTTTGGAGTTCCCTCCGTTTTTGCATTTTACCGCGTTTTATGAATGAACATGACGAAAATAAAATAATGTAGCTCTCCTTGGAAGAAAAATTAGAAAATGAATACGATTACAGATTTTAAATTTTCAGCTGGTTTGAACTTCAGCTGCTTTTCTTATTCTTTAATTTTACAGTGTTTAATGAAATGCTATACTGTTGAATGAAAGTGAAGTGATGGAAACCATCCATTTCAATTATTAATTAACTGTAATCTTCTTAGAAAATGTGCAATTAACGATGTTGTAAACGAAACTGTCGTTAAAAACATATAATGTATTAGAAACTAAATAACAGTCTGTATAAAAAGGGCCATTTAAATGTATTGAAAATTGTGGTAAACGTTACAGAATGTATGGAAATACTGAAACAGATTTTATTGAGATTAGTGGAAACAATAGTTGCTTTAATAATTCTATAGTAAATTATGTGTAGCGCCGACGCTACGAAAATATGAAATGGCCGATGCAGAAGAGCAGGTACTGTGTCGAAATGGTTGTGAATCGGGATTCAGACCTTGCAATGGAAAATATAACAGACATTCATAATGCTTGAAGTGCATGGTCATCATTTGATAGGTTAAAGTAAATTTTATCATGAAAAGTTATAGTTTCATGTTTGGAGGACCTATCTACAATACTATTCTGTGCATCAGAGAGCTTCACAAAAGTGGAAACCTAGCCGAAACTAGACTGAAGTTAAGTTTTAGTAGATTTTGTTTTTCTAGAACGAAAAAATAACATAGAAAGTATGCAGAAAAAAACGCCATTTGAAGCTTTCACGTACGTTCAGCAAAAATTAATGCGCTTTATTTTTGATGTTATCCCCATAATAGTGCTGACAAGATGACCATCCTAATGTTATTTAAACTGTTTTTATTCCGTTCACTTAAATATGGTTCAAAATTGACAATTAAGAATACATTGAAACACGTAAAGACTTACCTTGCTTTACAGAAACATATTTGCCGTTAAAGGCAACAAAAGCGGCTTGCGGAACTGAATCCTCCAGGAAAAACAATTCGTCTTTGGTGACAGTTTGAGATCTTGTCTTAAGGACAGCTCGGCTGCCTAAAGGAGCTATGTAACGACCTACAGAGTCTCTCAGAGCTAGATATCCTGCATGGAACTCCAGCGTGAATAAGGTTTCAGGAACCAGAGTGTCAGAGAGCCTGCCATCGTGACGAAGATACTTATCGTTGCATGTATGAATGGCATAACGTCCATCGTGGAACTCAAGAGTAAAGAGAGTATCTTCTCCCCAAGGAGTGTTAGCGTCCACGTGGATTTCTTCATGGTCGGTAGAAAGTCGTGCATAGCGCCTGCGTCCCACACTTCGGATATTGACCTGAGGTCGAGCTGCCAAGTGAACAGTCCATAGTTCAGAAGGGCCGGGAACCTAACGGATTAATATTGAAAGGAAATTATTGTGTTAAGGATATTTTTACAGTATGAGACAGTGTTACATGTTACCCTGAAATTTAGAAGAACATTTAAAAAGACTAAATATAAAAATAACTGCAAGACATGTAGTATTATTTTGCAAAAATCGTGTTTTACAATAATCATAAATTTTTAGTTGCATTTATGGAGGATTACACAAAAATATAAAAGTGAGGCTGGCGTAACTGTAAAAAGTTGTCTAATTCAATATAAATGGCAATAATATACACTACTGAATACTGTAATTGCGCAAAGAAGGAAAAGTTGTAAGGTTATACAAATTAGGAGTACTGTAGGTGTAGTTAAGAAGTAGAAATGACGAAATTTTTAAACGCAGTACGTGTGGGAAGGGATTAAATGATATGGTTTATCATCCCAGCAGATCGCTGCGCATTTAGCCGAAATGTCTGAGGAAGTTTGGATAGTTGGCGTAAATCAAGTTTTGTTTCTTTTTGAACATAATTTGAAAGTAAAATTAGAATATTATTTTCGGAAATACTTGGAATGAAACTGACATTGGGTTTGTAAGATTTTACATGGGGAAAGTTTCCTTAATCATTCTTTAACCTTTTTGGACTCTAGAAAAGTCCTTCCATAAAGTTTTATTTATTTTTAGTGACAAACATTGTATAAAAGACTAGAAATACTATTTTTAAGCTACATATAAGATTCTGTAAATTTACAATTCTAGAGTTTGTTCACTTATAACGGGCTCTTTCAGGTAGTAAAACGATTTAGCAGCGACTACTGTAATGGACTCAGGCTCAAATCTCAGACAAGGCATTGAAGTTTGTGACAAGGCATTGAAGGCAGTGAAGAAGATCATATTTCATTGGAATGAAGATATTCAAAACCTGTTTATTCCAAAATCTTTTCTAGTGACTGATAATAGGAAAGAAGTAAGAGATGGGCGTCCTTTGAGATGGAAAGATGCAAGGACCCAAACATTTAAGGATACGAGAGTCTTGGATTTTGTCCTCCATGGTGTACATAAGTAATTTTTAAGCTCACTTCCATTATTTTATAAAGTTTTGATAATATACCAACATAATAAATTTATGGACAATTCATGATTTTATTTTTAATGTTATATGATCAAGTATACTGTAATAATTAAAAAATATATTTTAATGTTCAATGGATTTAGCTAAAATCTCGTAGCTTAATGTCATATGTAGTTTATTTGATAACTTTTGGGCAATGACGCTAGAAAACATAATGAAGAAACAAAATCGCTGCTTCTGTTGGCATTTCATTCATCAGCGTAGCAGCGAAATACGTGATTTCATACATTTCCTA
>KK114085.1:186830-206132 GCA_000611955.2 Stegodyphus mimosarum
ATGTCAGATTATATTCAATTGATATGAATTTCTGTTTGATTTAAAGAATCCAATTTTAATTATTTCTTAAAACGATAGAGTTTCTAATAGTGACTAATTAAATCTTTTGATCTAAAAATCCGTCATCGATATTAACACTGCAACACGTTTTCTTTTCTTTTCTTTTTTTTAAGGCCAATTTTTGAAAATTTGCCAGAATTTTCTAAACTGTGTTAGAAATTCCAAAGCATTTAATTTAGTTAATTAATAAAGGGAAATCATGCAATATTTGGAAGAGTATTATTCGATCTATCCGATGGTGCTGGGATAGAAATTCTACAATGATTAGATTAATCGCTAAGAAAGGGTATGGAAGAAACATTTAAATAGTGAAATCAGTCTAATATCGTATTAAAATCACTCTGTATAGCAAATAAGAATGCGGTATTATGTGGCATATCAAAAAGATCCTCTCTGAAAGGTATTGTAGATTACTTTTTTCTGCATTCTCAAATGATTAAAAAAAACCATACAGGAAAATTTCTATGTTCCACATTAACAACTGGATAAAATGAAATTAAAATTTTAATGCAGTGTGCGAAAAATTCGCAAGAACAAACCCTTTTCAAATAAAAAAAACATGTACTGAACTGTGAAACAAACTGGAATAAACAAATAATATCATCACAAAAATATATGTATGTAAATGTTGCAGAAAATACGTTTATTTGAAGTGGATCAAAAATTAATTTCAAGATTTGACTCAAAGCAATTAAACAAAGAAACAGAGGAGCTAATATAAAGCAATGTAAAACTTTTCTGAGCAATTTATTAAAAAAATTGACCACATTATTTTTTTAGCTTTCCGTGGTAATTAGGCCTTCATCTCTTGTTAGTCCAAAGAAGCAATTTGCCCAGAAGGACTATTAATTTAGTTTTGGCATTTTGCGTCGATTCACTATAAGCGTTGTTTCACTTTTCAAATTGTTTCCACCAAATATTATCGTCCTGTACTATATTTAAAGAAATTAAGTAATGAAGAATCTGCATAAATGTGTGTATGTTTCTCGCATTGTGATCAAACAACAGCAGCTGGAGCCATCAAATTTTGAATAACGTACGTTTCCACCCGAGTATGGGCATCTGGAAGTGCAGATTTGGAATTTGTTTTATTATCTATTTCACATTTTGTAAAACGTTAACGAATTTTTGATTAACAAACTCAACGATTTCAAAGCGATCGATAGCAACAATGCGTGCTGTACGAAAAAAAAATTATCTCCAGCGCGCGAGACTATGTATCGGAAATTCAAAAGATAAACTCTTAAAAAAATTATTTTGCAATATTGCTGTTTTATTGAATTTTATATTTTAAGTGTGAAGAACATGATATTCGATAAATAAAGGTAACATACAAGATGTTAAAAAACGCCCATTTGGGCGTAATTTCAAATCTGAAACATTTCGGATTTTTTTAAATTAAAAAACTTTTTTTTCTTTAAGTTTGGTAAAATCATTAAAAATTTTCAACCGGAAGATTAAGATCAGCATGAGTCTCATCTTACCACCCGTAGATGATCACCTTGTAAAGCATATCAAATGGATATCTGATGCTAATGGTGTTGATACTTCTTGGCCGAATGATATAAAAAGAAATTTTAGACTTGCTTAATTAGCCAATAAGGAAGGCTGGGTTTTCTGACTTGTCTAATGGAATTTTGTCTCGGGCACGTAATTTGTTAAATCACTTTCAGTATGCATTCTGAAATGTTTTTCTCGTTTACTCTGCTTAACTGAACAACCAACATTTGTAGACATACTTAAGAAATCTTTTTCTAAAAATTCTGTTCCTGTTTTTTTTATTTATTCATCTTTAAATAGAATTTCATAAGATTATCACATTGTTTTGGAGATAATTAGAATAGCAAAATGAATTTTATTTCGTTATTACAATCTCAAAGTTTTTAAACTGAAACATCTGTTAGGTTTAGGTTGCAGAGCAGCGGACATCCATTGTTTAACCATTGGCAATGTGGGTATTGTCCAACTGCACTATCTCTTTATTCGAACATTACACAGGGAGTTTATAAAGTCCCGGACCCATTTTGATGTTTAATAACTCATAAAATTATGAAGATATAAACAAACTTATGGCATTTACTGATGGAATAACTTATATATTTTCCTTTTCAGGTTTGAATATCTTTACTTTTGCAAATATCGTCTGGGCGTGTAGTTAATTTCAGATAATTTCATTTTCCAGTCTAAATATCTGCACTTTTCTAAGTATCGTCTGCTTATTAATTGCATTTTTCTCTCTATTGCAATTTTATGTTTACTTTTGATGTGTTTGTTCTAGTAATTTTGTAGGTGATGTTTTATTCGACCGGATATTAAGGAGAATGGATACACCACAAGAGAGAGTACAGATTTTATGGTGGTTCATAGAAACGAAATCCATAACGCAAATACAGAGAAATTGCAGAAGAATTTACCAAAAAGATCCTCCATCCAAAAGCAGCATCTTGCGTTGGAAAAGGAATTTTCTAGAAACTGGAAGTATCGCAGATAAGAAACGTTCCGGACGTTCCTGCACAAGTGGTTTTGATGTTGAGCGTGATTGTTCAAGTTTTGAAACCAGACGATAGGCCTAGGAGGATAGCCCTTGCAACAGATATGCTAAGGAGGATAGAAGATGCTGCTGAATTTATGAAGCGCATAATGTTCTCCGATAAAGCATCCTTTCATCTTTCTGGCATTGTTAATCGCCATAATGCGCGCATATGGGGATCTGAAAACCCCTATGAACACAGTGAGGCACACAGGGATTCCCCAAAGGTTAATGTGTGGTGTGGACTAATGCGCGACCGAGTCATTGGACCTTTCTTATTTACAGAAAAGACGGTCTCATCAGTCGTATACTTTGACATGTTGGAAAACTTCGTATTTCCACAAAGTAGAAGAGCTTCAGCCACATGTCTCTTTGAAACAAGATGGTGCACCACCTCATTGGGGTACCATCGTTCGTAGTTCTTTGAATGACCATTTTACAGGAAGATGGATGGGCGAGGAGGTCTAATTCCTTGGCCACCTAGATCACCTGATATAACGCTGCTGGGCGTTTCCTTTGGGGATTTGTAAAGGACAACATTTACAGGAGGAGAGTGTCGAACATTGATGACCTAAATGCCAGAATTACAACCGCAATAGCCTCTGTGGATGCCGACATGCTTGCCGGTACCTGGCGTGAAATTGAATATCGACTTGATATTCTCAGTGCGACGAAGGGGGCACACGTGGAAGTTCATTGACAAGGGTCATGAAACTTTTTGAGTCTATCCTACCATTTATGTTATTAATTTTAATCTATCTTTATTATTTTATGAGTTAATTAACATCAAATGGGTCCAGAACTTTATAAACACCCTGTATTTTTTGAAGAACTGTGACATATTTACATTTTTTACGTATGATTACAATACAGTTGTGACATATGGTGCTTTTCATACTCGAATACATAATGCTAAATAAAATATAATAAGCATCCGTTAGAAGTTCGAAAGAAAATTATTTTTCAGGATTTAGTAGAAATATGCTTACAGTGCCTATTTTTATATTTTTATTATAAAATATCACCTTTGCAAGGTAATTTAAGAAAACGTTCAGAAGAACGCTGATTTTACTGAGGTTTCGTTATTTCGCATTCATACATGATAATGACAATCAAATATAAAGCATGATTTAGTTTAAAAAGGCAAAATAAATAAATCTGTAAAATAAATGTAATACAACGCATGTTCTAAACTCTCTGAGACTTAAAAAATTCATAATCTAGGACAGCTGTTTGTGTATCAGTCACCTCAATGACCTAGTGGCTAAGACCGCTAAATTCTGGAAGCTCTATCCGGGCTCGATCCCGCGGCTGGCTCGAAACAACCACGCGATAAAGAGGCTGGTCGCGTGGTTGGTTTACGGGGATTTACACGTATGTAACGTGAATACGGGCCAGTTTTCTTAGAAAGTACTCCACAAGGGCATCCTTTCCTTTAGGCAGATAGCCTCTTGTGCTTTCCCGTATTCAAATAAGCTAACCTAATCTATTTGTGCTAATTGAGAGAAACCGAACACCATGTTAACAAATACATTTAATTATGAATCTACTAAAATGGAAATAAAACTTTAAGGTTTACTTAATGATGAGTTATTTTATGTTAATTCTTTCGTTTACTTTCAGTTTTCCTGTTGACCTTTACAAGAATACAAATTAAGTTAAGTAAAGAATAAGGCTATATTTAGTGAGTGTGGATTGGCAACGCCAAATTTTCTGTTTATCCTGCCAGTGAACACTTTAATTTGTGCTCTTGCCTATCGAGACGAGATTTAATGGGTTAAATCTCTCTGTCTCTCTTTTATTTCTTTTTTAGTCCAATGGCGCCACTTACCTATTCAGCATCGGCCACTTCTAAGGCCAAAGTGGTGGCCATTTTATTGTGCAGGCACCTAATAAGGCGGTTACCGTTGCCTCCTATGAAGGGACGGACAGTTACAACCATGCCTTCTCCGCGATTCGAACCCGAGCCTTTCGGTACCGCAGTAGGCTCCCCCAACCACTATACTATCTGAGCGGCAATAGGTTAAATCTTAAATGACACATAGTTACTTAACTAGATTGTTGCTAGGTTTTGATACACTGTTGACTACAGATAAAAGCGCATTCTTCTAAAACTCATCAGAAACCTATTATTTCGTGAATTTGTGTTTCCTAAAATAATAGCAGAACTGGAACTTCAAACAAGAAGGCTTAATTTAGGAAAAAAGAACAAGGAATAATTTAAGCGTGCGAGGACTTCCCTGGTAAAAAAAAGTCTTCGGATCAGTCCCGTAGCATACGATCCTAGTCAATAGTCTTTCAATAATAATGGAGTAGGTAATTGCATTACAGCTTCTAGTTATTCTGAAGTCGTTGATCATAGAAAGATAATTTTTCAGGAATTCCAGTTCAAGAGCTCTTTGAACCACTGAGTTTCTCACGAAGTATGGTGCTCCCATTATGAAAGTATTATAAACTAGGGAACCATAAGTGATACTTTGATTCCCTTTCTTCACGTTTTGTTGCAAAGAAAATAAATATTTAACTAACTTTTTCCGTTGCTTATATTAGAAGTTACGTTTACGCATATAAGTAGTTGAAATGACACAATTAGGTAAGTAAGGAAAGCTCAGTTAGCCAAACTTTATATAGCTTTCTTAAACTTTCTGACCGGCCAGGATTTTCGCTAAGAAAGCACAAATTTGCCATAACTACTACGAGAAAAAACTATTTTCTTGACTTTAATGTAAAAATTCTTCTGGTATTTTATACCTAGATTTGTGTACTTTTAATATATTGCTTTAGTTTCTTAGGCATATTTTAATATGCACGTATATATACGTTCTTAGAGATATCACAAAAGATATTCTATGCCGTATATATACGGCCTTGCTAGTTAAAGGGTAATTGTATTCAAATTGCTTAAGAATAAATATCATTGATAAATGATCATGATGAACACCTATTGAACAGAAGAAAATAAACGTTCTGAATATATTAATTGTTTAGAAATTAGTTTTTCTAGGAGCAAAGAATAAATTCATAAAACTTGTAGATAGCGAAGCTTAAAATTACACGTTTATACCAAGGCTAAATTACTCATTATTCATAATGATGATTCTCCTATTGAATTTCATTGAAATGTTGGAGAAATAATTTCGAAAATATAAGGTTCGACCTACAATATATAACATTTCTTATCTGGGGGAACTAAACGGTTTTCATTGTCATCGTCGATGATTCATACCCACTCTCCACGGCTCATTAGGCACTTCTATGAAAATTGAAGGTATTTCTGGCAGTTGTGCCTCGAGAAATGAAACAGTAAGGCATAATAATTGTCTAATTTTCTTTTCTAGAAAATCCTAGTTTATTATTCAGGTTCAAAATGAGTTAAAATACTGGCAAATTAATATTTTTTGAATTTCAAAATTTTCCCAATTTCAATATTTCGTTTATTTTACAAATCTATGACTCCAATACAGATGCTTCTGGAAAATAAAAAAATGTATCAGGTTAAGTATTTCTTGAACAGTTGGCCATAACTTTGTTGCTCTAGTTTGAGAAAGGAATCAAATGAGAAAGGTTCGATGAAAATTTTCTAAAATTATGCCAATTTTGGTCAAGTGACATATTTTAAAAATATTTGAAATTTAAATTCTTTAATGGAATTTCCTTTTTCTCATGTGTAACGGGCTTTTCACATTGGAAATTGTAGATAATAAGTTGCGCTTTTATGGAAATCATTTTTCTGAATGACATTTCGCTCCTACAGAGTCCGAATAAAAAATTAAATTTCAGGCAATTTTTTTTTGCTAAAAATTTGGCGTTGCGTCTGAAGGTCTACCTTTATTTGATTCATTCTTTAAACTGGAATCGTAGGTCCATTACAAACCGTTTGGGACTGTTAGTAATGTAATTGTTTTGAAGTAGCCTGTATAAAGGTAAAAATAAAAATCCACAATTATTAACACGAATGCTTCTAATATCATTTTCGAACTTTTTTTTATTTATTCAAATGCTCATTTTTAGCAATCTATAAAAAAGATATCCATTTATAAAACTTGCGAAATTCTGAAGCCATAATTTATTGCAAAATATATCGCCTTACAAGCTAAGCTAATGAAGATGTTTTAAATTTCTAAGCCAAAATAATTGCCTTTCCTCCCAGTCTACGTTAACACTATCAGATTTAAAATATCAGATTTAAAATTCTGAAAAGCATGAAGCTATAGGAATTTTATTTTATAATAGTGCTGTTCATATTTAAGGATCATTTACATTTAAGGACCTTTTTAATGTGTGGCCATGGGTGAGATTTGGCAAAAAAAAAAATAGAAATTAATACTTTAAATTTCAGCTCTATGCATATTATTTTCTCGTTTCTGTAAGCCCAAACAAAGCCTCGGTAGCGCAGTAGGCAGCGCGTCAGTCTCATAATCACTTGTAAGCCCAAACACATATTTACAACTGAAATGAAAGTGAGAAAATTTCCTTTTTTTTTGTTCATCATATTTCGTTTCAACGAATATTACAAGTTAAATTTTTCTGCTCAAACAAAACTCTTTTTCGATATAAAATTAAGCAATCAAAATTTTCCCTCTTCCCCAAACACACAACTTATTTCTACTATTTTAACTAAAATAAAGCAATTAAGTTTATTTACTTAGAACCTAAAAATAAAGCTTATGCCCCACATCAGGTTTTCTCAAACCAGTCTTTCTTGAAAATCGTCTCATTGCAGCTTCTCAAGAGAAAGTAGGTAAGATGGGTTCAAGCTGAGTTCTCATTTCAGCCTTGCCCTCAAAAGTATGAATACTGGTAGTTTGACATACGCGGCGAACGGCCTGGCTGTATAGTTGGTTTTCGTCATTTCCCTACGTATAATGCGAATACGCAGCAGTTTCCCCCAGAAAGTCCGTAATAGAACTATCTGATTGCAAGTCCCCCGAAAAAGGGAGTTTCGTAGGGTTTCCCTACGTGTAACGGAATACGAGTAAACCTATCTCAAAATATTCTCCACGAAAACAATGCTCCACTTAGATAGATAATCCTCGAGTGCTTTGCCACAGCCAAGTAAAATACAGAAAAACCGCTTATATAAAGCCGAATAACTGGAGCTCTGGTTCGTAAGGACAATCGCTAAACATTCCTAATTAGTTAAAACGCTCATTTTAATTAATAAAAACCGCATTACTTGATGAATTTTAGACACTTACCTTTGCGGAACATAAGAGTTTATCATTGGCTGCTCCCAAGAAATATCCCCTGACTGCATTTCTAAGGGCCCAGCGCCCGGTTCCATCATTGGCCACAGCCACATAAAACTTAGCTCCTTCTGTTTTATCCTCACTCTCGCAAGTTACGTTGCCGAAGTGGTCGACACTCAGATAGCGATCCAAATGGCTTCTGAGACATACGGAATCATCGTCTCCAAACGGTTCCAGAGTCCAAAGTTGTTTCTTCTTCAGTCCAACTCCGTTTGCATTGACCTTGTAACCAAAAGTCTCAGCTGTCAGATAGCGGCACTGGGAATTCAAAAGACCCACTGTCCAGTGCTGACCCACAGGCTCGCTGTTGCCATTTGTCATGCCATTCATATATCCGTTAGTTTCAGACATGATTGCGAGAAAGTTAGAATATTATTCCTGAAAAGAAACAAAGAGAAATTCATACATTTCAAAATAATAAAATTTAAACAAAGTAAGCGATTAGCAAATAAAGAAATCCAAAGTAAATGTTAGAACAAATAGAAGTAAAATTTATCGCCTGTTGCAATTTCGTTGGAACTCAGTCCAGCTTTAACACCTTTCCGTGCTTTAACGAGTCTGACTCGTGATGAAGATTTTGTTCCAAACATAAAAATCAAGAGCCAGGCTCGTGAACAGAAAGCCTGGACAAATATAAACATCATCTATATTTGTAACTCAGTTCAGTTACCTATATTTGTAACACTGCTACGTAAGTTATTCTTAAACGTATGTTCACCTAACAGTATTTTGCTAAAAGTTACTTTCTAAATGCCTCCGAGTTATTTTCCTGACTATAATCAGTTCACGCAAGCATAGACTAAAATTCAACAAACTTTATAACTTCTGGAAGGGGGTTAAAACTAAAAGAATTATTTACAAAACAAAAGGGTCGATTGCTTTTATACAATAATATAGTTACAATAGTCTCCCCTTGAGGACAAAAATATGTGTATGTTAGACACTAAATTTTGTGATAATTAGATCGTCGATTGTTTTGCTATTGAGAATTTGATTTTGATATCTGAAGATACAAGGAGCATGTCGTCTAGTTATTACCTGTTACTGATGGTATAATCTACGCTTTAGTTTTCTAAATCCTCGATTTAATTCAAACTCATTACATTTTCGTTTGGTTTATTTAATTATGGCAAAGCACCACTCCATAGCCATATGCCTAATGGGACAGATGTCTTTGTGGGAAGACTTTCTAAGAGAAGCTCGTTCGCAATTCGCATACATGCTACAAATGGGGAAAACCATATTAAACGTCCATTCAGTCAGCCGTTCAGTGGAATTTGAACCCCGGACAGAACTACCAGTATCCAGCGTCTTTACCGTTCGGTAGCTGGTGGACACCTAATACATTAGAAGTGGTGAAGTTTTGTTAAATTATAAGGTGACTATAAGTCACGGCAGTTATTCGCAGGCATTTTAGAAGGTAACTGTTAGTGAAATATCATTAATTGAACATATTTTAAAAAATAAATTAGAAGTTAAACTTTTGATTGTAAATAGTTCTGATGGTACGCAAATCAACATTCCTTTTAAAATTGAGCTTGCAGGTGGATAGTCCGCAGCAAATAAAAAGAAAAATTACATTAGCGTTATTTCGGGACCGCGATATACAAGAAATATTGAAGGAAAAAAAGTATTTAAGTAGCATCCGAATGACATTATAAAAAACAGCGCTATAAACAGAAAAGTTCGAGAGTTCATTAAACACGTATGATTTTATCATCTACTTAATATCGAATATCGAAAAGCGTTTTAAGGTATAGTTTACACAATAGCTTACAAGCTAACAAGAGGATAAATCATGTTAATGTTATACTCGGTCGCGTTATATATAAAGAATTCAAAGAGCATTCGAATAATAGCAGAATACCCATAAATATGAATGTCCGAGAAAGCGTCATATAGGTATTGATTTTAATATCAACATGATATCCGAAAGCATAGTATATCGAGCAGAGCAGCCTTTTAAACGGAAATTACTGCACCTAAATTACTTCAAACTGTATCTTCTTTATTTGAAAATATTTTGGGTCAGGAATATCTGTTGATTTTATCTACCACTTAAATGTTACTGAACCGCAACCGATTGCTTAACACTAACGGATACGGGTCGAATGGTTCAAGTTTACTCGATTTTAAAGCTTTGAACTTCATTATAAATCAACATTTTACGTTTCAGTGTACGAAAACCCAATTACGTACATTGCCTGTAGAAATGATATTAACATTCGTGAGATGAAGCTAAAAATGGTTCGCTTTTTTATTTTGTTGACAGTTACGAGAAGTGTAAATTCGTAAGTTTCATAACCAACTTATAGAAACATTTAAGGGTCAATAACACAACAATAATCTGGACCAATGCAACATCAAAATCATGATTAAAATGTTTCGGGAATTTTTAGAACAGGATACATGCGAATAATAAATTAAAGCAAACAGTTATTTCATAACTGACAAACATATCTAACCTCCTTGAGGCCGTGGCAACAATTTTTCCATGAAATTGACGGACAAGACAACAACAATCTCGACTGCTACACAAATAGTTTCAACTTGCGTCAGAATTATTACAATTTAGATCTGCAACGAAATAAACCATCACACACACACACACACACACACACACACACACATGTAAATATTCACTAGAAGTTTTTGATCGCTATGTCAGCAATATTATCAGTACATTAGTTACACTAGGAATATGAATGAAGGAGTATATGAATGAATAAATAGTATTATGCTCATTAATAAATTAAAGCATCAGAAGCAGCATCTAAAACTATAGCTTCTGATGATGTGCAGAGAATAGCATGCTATCATAATGCAAAATTTTCGAATGATTGTACACGCATATCATAAAGTCACATTGCACTAAAACTAAGCGTAGCCGTTAATCCCGACAACGAGTTAAATTATTTGGAGATCCCGCACTCGATTTCGAGTAAGGGCACATGAAAGTTTTGAACATTCTCTTCGTTTAAGCTCCTAATGTCTCTCTCTATATTGGTAATCATACATCCTTATATGATGTGCAATGTTATATTTCAAGCAATTAAAGAAATAATTTATTACGATAGTCGTCAATATTATTATGTATATATAATCAGAGAAACATGGATTTATAGTTACATCTTTGCAACTTTCGCAAATTATTACAGATCGCTGTATGAAAATGCAACTAAATAATTATTTTAAAAATGCCTATAATTCACTGAAGCATGATATTATAACAAACTGAATGAATGGAAGGTACAAATTACTGTTTCAGTTTGCTTTGTGTTCATGAAACATTATAGAAGATAATTAAATTTTTAAGTTAACTAAAAGACTTCTCTCGTGCCTGATCATCTATATCAGCATTTTATTATCCAAATTATGGTCCCCCGTCTTCCGCCACCTTCTTTTCTCCTTTCGTTTAAATACATGATGTTCTATTGGCTATCTTACTGTCATTCTAAAGTTTCAAAATGCAACAAAAATCCTTTTCGTTGCTTAACTAACACTATAACTGATTGAAAGGCATATTAAAGATATTGTATGTTTGGCAATCATTCATCGATTCCCGATGCTATTACGTTACGTTTCTCTCTCTCTCTTTTCGCAACGAAAATACATCCTTTACAATTTTAAACAAAGTAATTTGTTAAACATAAACATAAACTGACAAAAAGAATTGTTGAAAATTATGAAAGATACTAGTTTATGTTTAGTTTGTTATTTATTTAATTATGCTTAGTTTGTTATTTCTTCACAATTTTTCACGAGGAGAACACATAATAGAGACCTAAAAATTTTTGGAGTAAAAAACTTCGAAAATTAATGATGTTCTTATCGTAATTCGAGCCATGGATTTTTCAGCTGCTAGCTGGATGTGCTACCATTTAACAACACGAAAGCACACTTGAGGGAATGCTATAATTTCTTATAAAAGGCGAGTGAAGAAAGGCGTAAGACCCAGCCAATATCAAATGCGGGTGGAGACGAATTATCTTTTACTACATTTTTAGTTCGGTCGCCACTTAAGGGACTTTTCGGGCCAGGAAGTATGAGAAATCAACTGTATTTTCTTTATACTTAACCACGGATCATGGCATAATACAATTTACCCAATGACAGCAAACACGAGACAATGTAATTATTACTTATAAGATACGCAATAAATTAGGCTAACAATGCATATCTTGAACACTTATTAAGCTTCAAAGAATAACAAAATCGAAGTACATTAAAAAATATTTAAATATATAAAAAATGATAACAAAATTTTTAAATATGCAAATGAATGATAAAATTCAAATGCGCGCAGCTTTGAAAAATCACTGCGATGATCAGGATTTCAGAAATGATATTTAAATAGGTTTTAACTTATTTGTGACAAAACTTTGAACTAAATATTTGCAAATTGCTTTAAAATTGCTCGTCATTATTTTAACTCCTCAAATGGGTCACAAAAAATCTTACCTTCATTTCCTACCTGTTTAATTTTCAAACACAGTTCTAAATTACTGAATTCAAATTTGCATCCTGTTTAGAAAACTGAATTCATAAACTGCAAAGTTCTTGACTCAATCCAGAAACGAAGTTCGCTTATAATCTTTACGCAAATCTGAATTAAACTGAATCTTTCAACGCTTTTGGTTTTTGATGTTTATCTTCCGCTGCTCGATAATGTAACGGTAAAGCATCAATGAGGGTAAGAGGAGCAATGCTTTTCATACCGCTTAAGGCATAGAAGTTACCGCTGTTGTAACATATGCGAGAGTTTATCAAATTTAATGACTGCGATGATATACTAAGGTAACATTCAAAACGCCTCATTTATAGCTGCATCAGACCACGAAATATTTCAGTGATTCATTTTCAGGTAAGAGAGCATTCTTTAACAGTTATTTAAAATTTTTACGAGGAAAGACTTAGATGAAGAATGCACTAAAGTGTGTTTTTAAAACGTTCTAATATTAGTAGCTTAAGAGTTCATTTTGTTGTCATAAATGGTTGTAGAATATTATGCGTGGCATACGCAGAAGCAGAAACAATATTAAATTCTCATTATAACTTTAACCTATATTATATACTGAAATAAATGTATGGGAATGTATCTCAGCATGAATATTGGAAAAAATAGAGTTCAGTGGATTTTGATACCAAAATCACGAGAACTGGCTGTAAATTCTTCATACGCTGCGGTTTTGCACACAAGCAATCATCACGGAGCATGCGCAAGCAACCTCTGATATGTTATGTTGTCCGTGTTACAAATCTACAGTCTAAATATCTTGTCTATCTTATTCCTTCCCTCTTGTTTTTTTGGGCAGAAGCGGTGATACATTTTTAATATGAGTCACAAAAAATAATGATGAAAGATTGATTTTTCTGTGATTCATCAGATTTTAAAAAATACTTATTTATTATGGTAAAATCATTCTGGCACCCCCTTCTTTATCCAATTTTCATAAATTCATCACAGCCTTTTAACCATCACTATACTCATTAGTCTTCAGATACAAAATACAAAACTCCTGCGCCGACGACCACCTCCTTAAGATGACCACTTCTTAAAGTAATAGTATCTCTGTGAACTCTGAATTTAACTTCTTTTTTAAGAGAGCCACTACCGCTGTCCGTGCGCAGTCAGTCATCTTAGAGAGGCCGATCTTCATACCTGGTCTTCTTCGATAAAAACCACAGCACGCCACTGTTTCCGGTGTATTATGCAAACATACGGGTGCAATTTTTTTTAGAGCTCTCCCTTAACAAACAGCAATAATGTGATGGCCAATTTGTTTCAGTCCTTATCTTTCTTTTAACAAAATTTTTTTCGTTTAAATAAAATGCTTTTCCCTTTCCATTTGCAGACAAGAATCGGAAGTTTTAAAAAGATACTTCCTTCTTTCCCCGGCGTTGGCACGAACTACCTCCACACTGGGTGTGAGATTAATAGAACCAGAATAAGCAGAAGCAGTGATTTGTGTCATGTCTTTGTTCTTTCTCGCTTTACTTCCTGATACGTAAAATGTGTGATGTGCTTTGGTTAGATTATAATGGGAGAAGTAGCAAGGTGATTCAAAATTTACGGCATATTGTTCTAGGTATCAAAAATGGAAGACTTTTTTTCTTTCTGAAAACGCGAGAATACTAAACGGAATTACAAAACATTATTATGGAAAGATAAAAACATTTATGATATGATCTTGCATATCAGACTGCGTCACGCGAGACACATATAATAAAAATAATATCGTTAATTTTTTAAATTTTATTCTGAAAAATTTGGATTAATAGCAACCAAGAATCCCCCTCCCCCCAGAAAAAAATAAAGCATATATTTTTACAGTATATTTAACTGTTGTACTTGTTTACTTATTTCTTTAGTAGTATCTCGTTAACAAAGGTGTTACTATTTTCACTTACGGACTTTTTTGTTCGACACAAATGATCCGAAACACGAAATGAAATTGTTGCTAATCGATAAAGCTGACGATCTTTGATTTACCTTTCCTACGATAAAAATGTACTGCCCGTCAGTTTAACAAATTTAATCATTTAAAGCTATTTTATCATTTACAGTTAATCATTTAAAAGTACACACAATATTTTGCAAATAGACATATTCTGAAAAGTTAATGCAGAAATAATAAATGCAGAAACTGTGTGGGGTCTTTTAAAATCAAAACTTTCTTGAATTTTCCTTTTGCTTAAGAATAAAAATTTAATCTTATAAGTTAGTGACAGTCGGTATTATTTTTATTTAATGTATATGAAAAATCCTTTTGCTGATGTTCAGACTACATTTTTCTTTATTTTGGAAACAACATCTTAAAAATTTTATTGTATGTCAAAAAGCAGTTTCTCATAATGATGAAAAATCACAATCCACTGAATCCTCAGAGTAATAATAAACACCTCTTAAAGTTTCCAAATTATGTATTGCAATGGAAAATGGCTTTTTGGGACATTAACGTTAAAAGGCGCTATTCTCTTTACGTATAAAATAAAACTCTCTCATATATTACCTATATAAACCTAGTAGTAAACGAGGTGTAGCTTGGCACAGGAGACCTGAAACATACTATGACGAGATTTATGTCCTGATGAATCCGCCGAAAGCAGAAAGTATGGAAAATCGAAAATAACTCAGATTCACCTTCAGCCTACTGAATATTATGATGTAGTCTATCTTAAAACACGTTCCGAATGCTTTAAAATACTACTTTTAATGCTTACAACATTCTAGAATTTTCAAATATATATGAGTAAAGAACAAACAATGAAAAATCTGCTTCAAATCGATTGCTGTTGCTTAAAAAATAATTTCATAAATTTAGTAGTTATTACTAGAATATAAGTATTATAATATTATTTTCTTGCAGTATATCTAGAACATTCTACACAAATATCTCGTTTTTAAAAACTCCCAGAAAACCGTTTCTGCAAAATATATAACTGAAACATACAGAATGTAAATAAAAGTAAAATTCGGAGAACAATGCCCCGCTAACACCGTTTTACATCCTACGTCTCGAATACAATGAGTGGGAAACTGTTGCCACCACAAACAACAAAAAAAATAAAAGCTGAAACACTGCATATTATTGTCTTTATATTTTACACAACACACGTGTTCTAAATGCACAAAACAGGAAACTGCTACTTGTGATGACTAATTACAAAGCAATTAAAGGATCTTACCCTTCCAACAAGCTGTCTTAACCAGGATTTCACGTCAGTAAAATGATGTGTGTCATATTTTGTATAAATAATTTAAACATGTTATTATAATAGTCTTCATTCTGGGAAAGCGCGAAGAAATAAAATATCCGAGAACCCAATTTACGCTATCATATTTATACAATCATTATAAAGCTGGCTAATAGCACACGCTAGGCTATCTTCTAATCGTTTGTATTGTGTTTCTAGTAACAGAAAAGAAATAATAAAAGCGCAGAAATAAGTATAACAGAAGTAATTATTGCTTTCAAACGGAATTTGAGCTGCTAGTATAATTAACGAATTATTGGGGTAAGAAAAGATTCAAATGATTACTAACGGCAAGTCTAATGAACCAAATACTTCGGGTAAATCCAAGGAGAACAGACACAATGAGAAAAAGATTTCTAATGTGTTCTCTTCAGCTATACATAGTACCGTATGCCAATACGAATCGCAAATACGAATCTTCATTTACTAGCCATAGTTTTTGTTGCTTACGAAATACAATTATTAAACGTTTTATTGATCTGTCATTCATTAAAACCCAACAAGCATCCATTAAAGAACAACAGCACATTGTTGAATCGTACATACTACGATACAATAATATGCTCTTGTTCTTTCTAATCTTCTTTTTCTGAATATAATTCAAGTCAGGTTCACGAATTCATCCTGGACAAGAAATAAAGGGCAGCGCCTATCGTTGGCCACTTTACAGGTGACTTTACGAGCTTGTCCAATATAGTCTCAGTTTTAATATGGAATACTTCCCGGGAAAGAATCCGAATGTCTTCTGTACCATCAAACACTTAGACAGCGCTTTCGATTCGACCTTATTTTAAATATGCCATGCCCCAAAATATTGTACATTTATAAATGTCCATGCCTTCTCCAGGATTCGAGCTTAGATGGCATGGCCAAACTTCGAACTCTCTAACAGCGTACTCATTTTGATGCCTTTAAATGCGTTTGCATTGCAATAAAAAAGTGCAACGTTTAAAAATGTAATAATAATTTGAAACAGAAGTCGGATGCATTTTCAACAACCGGTTTTACTTTTTAAAATTATATTACGTGTATAATAATCTTAAGTAACTTCATAAGGATGATCAGAGTAATAAACAGAAAAATACAACAAAATAAAGTACTCATAACTTTTGAAATATTTTCCCACTTATAGTTTAACAATTAATAGACATATTTATAATGCCATAAACTATGTAACTCGGCCACAAAATAAATGTTTCTTGTTAGCAGCATATCTGCTACACTGCTTTAAATTACTTTATTTATAGCCCAAATAAAAAAATAATTAATTAAAAAAAGGATCTTTTATGGTAAAAAGGAATAGAAATAGATTCTACGAGCAATACTACTATAAGAATATATTCATTTCTATTCAGGGAACTTTACCTTAACGGATAATTTTGCGTGCACAATTTCTACATGATAGCAAGTTCTACCACAGAACAAATTCCTTACTATGGGCAGCAGCACTTAGGAAAAACAAGTGCAACAAGCATTTGTTTTTTCTTATATTTCCTCTAAGGATTTAAAAATATGTTTAAGGTTTAAAGAATAGACAATAGATATTACGGAAAATTATAGGTTACAGACCACTAATTTGTTCCTTATTGCTGTATTTTGCGAAAAGGAGGAAATCCATACAAAGCCTGCAATTTGCGAAGAACTTAAGCGTTCTTCTCCATTTGATGCATATTTATCGCTAGCAAAAACAATCGAAACATTATAAACAGTGTTCACTTCTGTTGCAAGACTGCTCGATATACCGTTGTTTCGGATACTACGTTGGGGTTTCTCAAAACCAGAGATGGTATAACGCTACCAGGGAGGGGGAAAATTTAAGTTTTAGAACCATTTTTTTCTGAAGGATGCTTTCTCGGAATAATTCACTTAGTATTCCACAGTTTGGTTACTTAAAAAGAAAGCTCGGTCTGAATCTGTAGTCAAAAAATTTAATTTTAACGAAAAATATGAAGATAAAATCGTAATTAAAATTTCAGAAATGCTTTTAAATAATTTTATGAAACAAAGCAAGCGTATTTACCATATTACTTCGAATTTAAGACACGCTTTTTACCGAAATTTTTAAGTTGTAAAAATTGGGACTGGTTAAATTAAAAAACTGTTTTTCTCCGAATTTTTCAGTTTTAAAATCCCTCTTGTGGTATAAATTCGGGGCAATGTAGTAAATAAATAAAATAAATAGAATGAAAGCACATATACGATATTATTCTGATTTGCATATCCAGGCACTCATACATACACTATATGATAGTCTGGTTTTAGCATGCATTTTTTTTTCTGAGGGTAATTTTCTGTTCTGGTTTTATTTTTTTTTTTTCAATTTTGAATTAAATTGTTTTCAATATCTGGGGTTTTCACTTCAACAAATTTAAAAGAAATCTATAAAACATCCTCGATCATCTATTTATTGCACAAAATAAACGGTAATGTATTATTTGGTGGGGGAGTTAATAATATTCCGCTTAAGTATTCAGTGACATAAATGAAAAAAATTAAATAGTTAATTTAAATAATATTTTTTGAAATGTTACTAGTAAGAAACATTGGAAGGTAAAAAATAATAATTCTTTATCGCCGACACGTCATTTTCATTAAAAAGAAGTTATGCGAGACAAAAGTTACGCCTTTTTTACTTTGACTGCTGTATGAACAATAATCGGTTGGTGAAGTAATAAAAATATACATATAATCAACTTCTAACAGAGAAAACGATTCTCTGTTAGATGAAGCCTAATGTCTTCAAAAAAGGTCTAAATCAACATGCTACAGACTTCTTGTCAAAGACGATCATATTTAGAACTTATTATCTCTTTACTTGCCTACGATGCAACAATGGGCTCTAGAGATAATCAGCCTAAGATCTTAGACTGCCTCAAACAGGCCCTAATTACAGAACCCCTCACAATGGAAACTCCATGTATAATTTTTGACATACACGTGTGCAAAACTGGGTGCAACTGAACTGCTAATTGCTTATTGCCGATCGCAAGCCTCACTGATAATGCAAACTGTCTATAATTGATAATGTCCGTGTGTTATAGATAATGCAAACATTATGCAGTTTATTACTGATTATGGCAATGGCCTATTACTGATAATTCAAATAATCTCTTATTCGCATGATTTATAATTTATTTTGTCTAGTGGTTTCATGTATTAGGATAGTTGTAACGATATATTTGCATCTAATACTTAGATACAAATGTATCTACATTTGCATACACGAGATACGTGTTCTTATAAATGCTTGTTTGCTTATTAGATTTCGGGAGTCAACTAAGGCTACCTGTCAAAGTCGAGAGATGTCTTTGGGAAGAATCTTTCAAGGGAACCTAGTCTGTACTCACGTGACACATGAGGAAAACATAAAACGTTGTTCATCCAGTTCTTACTCTGGGCTTCGAACCCAGAGAGAACTACCGTTAAACGGTTTTATCTACATGATAATCACTGATGGACCATGCTTTTCATAAAAATACTAGACGAAAGGAAATCATAAATTGTAGTAATAATAAAGTAGAGAAAATACATTTACAGTAATGTATTTATTTATTGTTACGTATATTTACATTTTCTGCTTGTGAAATAAATTAACTATTATCTGCACCTATATTCATGTGTCTTATTGGGATAAAAAATTCATCTGAGATGTTAAAATTTGAACTTATAAAGCATCATAAATTTTATTCATATTTCTAACCAATA
>KK114085.1:206178-230519 GCA_000611955.2 Stegodyphus mimosarum
CTATGGGCCTTTTATTCTTACGTTCAGTACATATCCTAATTTGTTTTCTTCCGGCATTTATTTATTTATTTATTTATTTATTTAGTTTTCTTTTTCCAAATTATCTATTCAATCTACAAATTTTTGAGTCGATCTTAAAACTAATTAAAAAATATCTGAGGATTAACATACGTAGAGGAGTATATCCAAGAAGGGCTTATTGTTATAATCTTCAAAAAATTTAAAAAAAAGTAAAAACAAAAGTTAAATATAATGCGAAACTTAATTTAAAGTTAAACGATTTTGTACCAGTTATGTAAGATATGACTTTAGGAACCTTTTCACCGTTCATAAATTTATATATTAGATATATTCTGAATTGGATATGTTTTAAATATACACTAATCAGATAAAAACGTAAAATTTGAAACGTAAAAGATTCGAATTATTAAAAAGTTGTACTCATTGGTTTTAAATCGCTCGATTTGTTAATAACAGACTGATTAAATAAAAAAAAAATAATTATAAATTCTTACGCTTTATTATATTACAACTCTTAAGAGATGGCTACGTGTAACGGGACATGAAGTAAAACACCGAAGTCTTTAATTTCGAACTTTAACAGTACAGTACTTTTCAATCGCTGAGATTTTTTATCAGTAACAAACCGATAAACTTGATACACAAGTTAAAATATTTATGCTTTGCTCTTTGGAACAAACACTGCGAGAATGCGTCATGCGCTAGGGCGCATGGAGGATAAGTTAAATGCCAGGTATCTACAGATTTTATTTTGCCAGCATATGGTTTTATATATTAAGTGAAAACTGTAATTCCCATCGAAATATGAAAATTGAACACTTCGGCGTAGAAATGAGGCTACAGGTTTCAAACTCACGTTCAAGAATAAGCTATATTAATATATTCATAAATTTAAAATAAAATCATTTATAAGTGGTTAGACTCTACTTACTTTTGAAAGACGCAACACCAGCGACGCAGTGATGGAATATGCAGTGATTTGTTACATAAAAATATTTGCCGAAGATCACATCTACAACATCAGTCTGACGTTCATCACCATCACTCGCTGAAAGGCAACTTTTTTTAAAATATACCGACTATCGAAAAGGTTTACGCTTTATCTCCAGGTCATTACCATGGCTCGGAACAAGTACTAAAACCTCTGACGAATGTAACTCAACGAAAACGATAAAAAAAATGAAAAAAGAAAACACGATGATAGCGAGGGTGAAAAAAGACATTGGTCAGTCGCTTCCACAGAGAAGCTAGCAAAAAAAAAAAAAAAAAAAAAAAAAAGTAGTCATCTCCTGCTCTAGTATTGTTATTAAAGCAGGATGTTAACACACGAAGGAGTAAGGTGTATCCCCTGCTGGTTATTATTTCTATTGTGATGAGTTTTTTCTTTTTGATTCTTTTTTGGCGGTGACGAGTCTTGGAAAGTGTTGGTGTCACCCTGCGTGTCGTTCATGCTTTGGACACACGCACAATGGAGCCTACTTTTAGAGGGCGGGTTCCTCTCGGTCACGGATAGTCACGGTGGTTGGTAAAGGGTCACTCAGAGGGGTACGTAGAAAAATGAGACTGAAATTTTGGAATTTATGCAGAAAATCAGATAGTTCCTGAACATGCATTCTGCCCAAACGGATTTACAACGATAATTTTAATAATGTTAAATGCAGCAAAAGTATCTTATTGGGCGTATTAGGTTTCTTACAATGCTCTTTCGTTATAATACAAGACTGGGTGCCATATTTAAGCTCATGTTATAATGAAAGTGAAAAGCTCTCCCACCAAAAAAATCTGATGTGGACACCACATGACTTCCTTGTGCGGCTTATTAAATTATGCACAGTTTTTGTTGGATTTCATTTGAACTTATTTCCCCGAATTTAATTGAAGATATAGCTTTCATTCAATTAATGCAGTTCTCAGTTCGCGGCAAAGCAAAAATACATAAAAACTTAAAATATCTTCGTTAAAAATTTAAAAATATGGAAAAACGTAAAACACAAAATGCTGTTAAAACAATTAAAAAGCAATTTTTACAATTAAAATTAGAGTTTCTACGCAAAAACAAGAGATCAGACTTTTCAGAGCGCAATACTGAAAGTTTACTTTTGATCCCACTTAGTAAAATGACACTGAAAGTGCAGAAACGGACTTAATTCACTATTCTACTGAGTTTCATTTGTAAATAAATAACGTTTCGTTAGGCTTAACTCGTTTCTTGAACTCTTAAATTGCTGACAGTTCTACAACTATTGCATGCAGATTAACTAAAATATAAAAACTTTGACCAGAACATGAGAACAACATAATTCAGTCATTTTTAAAGCAAAAACTACACAATTTACCGACATATAAGAATAAAAACTGGACACGGAACGTCACGAAACAGACAGAAAAACAGATGTAACGAAAAAAATCTCTTCTGAATCCATTTTACAATCAGTTTTGAGAAAAAGAGTCCTTTATCCTGTCTTTACGTAGAGATGTCACTCAAAAACATCCTTCCATAATGGTCATAATGGATATTTTCGTTGAAATTTTATACCCGAAATTTTTCGCGATTACAATACCTCCTTTATTTCGTACAAGGAAGTAAAAATTCAAATTTTACATACAATGAAAAGTAGATTAGTTAATTAGGGCAAAGCGCACTAGGGCTATCTGCCTATGGGGAGTTATACCTCTATATAAAGGATAACTAACTTTCCAGAGGCACTTAGAAACTAAAGGTCATCTAAGACAAACTAGCCCATATTTACGTGTTAAAAATAAAAAACCCACGAAAATTTATATGCTTCAAAAATTAGCTTTCATACTCAAGAACTAACTCCAGGCTGGCTATTAGTATTTTTTGCATCTAGCAAAATGTAATCAGAATGACAGAATGAAAGAATTATTCAGTTAATGCATTTAATAGAAAATCCAGAAACCATTTTTATGTATTGCGGTCAGCAATTGTATAAGCAAAAAACCGCTATGAGATTTATTTCAGCTAATGCATTATTTTTATATCAATTCTTTTCGGTAATTTCTATTTCTTCCTTTAGCCATCACTAGAATACAAACTAGAATGAATATAAATAACAAGGGAATTTGTAGTTTAGGAAAAAGGTTATGGCAATCATCCAGTTAAATTGTTTAACCTCGATATCAGTTGCCTTCCACCCAGAGGATTTGTGTATTGGTCAGTGAATTTTGTGTCTGTTAGAACGTAGGAACTGGGTCTTCGTTGTTGGTGTAAAGTTAGTAAGTAAAAGTTCGGTTGAAAATTTGTGTTTTATTTGTTAATTTTTAGTTGTAGTATAAGATGCATCTTTAACAAAATCTTTAGTTAATTTTTATCTTTTTTTTTTTTTGTAACTGAAGAGTAAAAAAATAGCAAACAAAGCAGAAATATGTAAAATGAAATGCAATCTAGGACACAAAAAGTGTGCATACGTCTTCCTACAGAAAAAGTTCTTCAAATATGTAAGTTCTATAAAATACTTTTTTAAAAATTATTAGTCCAAAGGAGCAATTTGCCCAGAAGGACTTAATTTCGTTTTGGCATTTTGCGTTGATTCGCTAAAAGCATTGTTTCACGTTTCAAATTGTTGCCACCAAATATTATTGCCCTGTATTATATTTAAAAATATTAAATAATGAAGAATCTGCGTAAATGCATGTATGTTTCTCGCATTGTGTAAAACAAGGGTACCTAGAGCCATCAAATTTTGAATATTGAACCCTTCCACCCGAATATGGGCATCTGGAAGCCCAAATTTGACATTTGGAATTTGTTTTATTGTCGATTTCATATTTTGTAAAACTTTGACGAATTTTTGATTAAAAAACTCAAAGATTTAAAAGCGAGGAATGGCAACGTTGTGCAGAAAAAACATTTTTATCTCCAGCGCCTGAGACCGTGTCTCGGAAATTCTAAAGATATGCTCATTTTAAAATTATTTTGCGGTATTGCTCTTGAACTGAATTTTATGGTTTAAGTGCGAAGAACATGATATTTAATAAATAAAGGTAACATACAAAATGTTAAGAAACGCCCCTTTGAACGTAATTTAAAATCTGAAACCTTTGCGTTTTTTTTTTTTTTTTACCGCTGTAACCGAATCAAAGTTTTCCTTTTTACGGAATTTTAAACATGTTTAATTTTTCCTGTATTGCCATCATTGCGCGACTGTACAAATGCCGTTCAATTGTTTTGAAAATGTTTTTGCGTAGTTAATTATTTCAAACATGAAGCTGAATTGGCTTGTAAGAATTGTCATTTAAACTAATCAGTTATTTACAGTTGAAGTCTTTATTGTGACTTCTTTCCATTTCCTCACCAGAATGTAATTTAAGCCAGACAGTATTTAAGAGGATTTTGAATTGCAAGACACAGCATATTTCTGCCTCTCGGGGTCGTGTTACGTAGCTCCTGCCAGCTCTGATAAGTTCGTAATTATTCGGCTTTGCGTTATTGCTGCCGAAATTTGAATTTGATACGTCGGTTAGAGTTTTTGAGCCAGATTAGATTTAAATTTAATTGTGTAGTCTTTGATTATTAATTTACATTTTAAATTCGAGTCTTATTATTACTTAAGTTACAATGTCACAAGTGGTAATTGATTCTGATAGCTGAAGAAATGAGTTTAAGTTTAAAGTTTTGCTTTAATATAAAGGTTATTTAAACCTTTTTAAGACTCTGTGGTTACTTCAGACGCAGCGATAATTCGCTTTTCGTCTGTTAGGAGTGTGACCTAATTTATTCTCCAAAAGGATACTAAACACTACAGGCGTTCGTAATAAAGGATATAATGCAGATAATTTCAAATTTCACAGGGCAGAAGAAAGGAGAAGTTTTTCCAATCTATATGCTACATAAAATGTTGGCTGCTTTCATAAATTTGATTTCAACTATACTTATTTAAAGCCATGATCTTGAAAAATAAATCTCCCATTTTCTATATTTTAGTTTCATTTTCCATCTCATTTCAAATATTTTTCAGCACTTTTTTTTTTTTTTTTTTTATTTTTTTTTTTTTTTTTTTGTCAGAGAAGAAAATCCAAACAAAATTCATCTTTCACCGTACCTTACGTCATAGTTAGAGCAAGCTTCTCATGACAACGCCCTTACTACCCAAACATTTACGCCAGCTGTTTTGCCTTTTTCATCCTACCTCCATGGGGTCATTGGTCAAACGAAGGTAGCGTATGGGAAAAATCAGGCATGGAAGTGGTTTGTTGTGTCTGCTTCCTTTTTTTCTTCTTAGGTAAGCTTTTGAGTTTTCGTAAATTGGACGCCCTAAAAATTTTAATTACGTAGTAGTTTTAGACGAGTAACAGGATTTGAGAAATATTACTTCTATAACAGGATTCGAGAAATATATCATTATTTGATAGACGGTGCCTACTGTTTGCTACTCGTTTCTGAGGCAAATGAATAAAAGAAGAAAAATAAAATCTTGTTCCTAATTAAACTCGTGTATATAATATGAAAGAAGAATCATTTATTAACTACAAGCTTGTTTACTGTGGAACGATGGAAAAAAGTTACTATCACAAGCCATCAGCGTAAAGCAAAGCATTCTATGGAAAATACAAAATAGAAATGCATCAGATGTTAGCAATAATAGCAGATGAATGTTATGATATTCGATAGTTATTTTTATCAACAACAGTAAATGATTTATTTACATTTAATTTGGAATATATAAATATTGTGCAATAAAACAAAAAGTTCTCATTAACTTTTTTGCGTGAGTTCGAATTCAATGGCATTGTTCGAGTTTCCTTGTAAATTTTGTTCTTTAATGACATTTATAACTTAGTTCATTTCTGATAATGTTTATTCTTTCGTTATGTGCCGCGTGTTCTTTTGTTTAGAATGCTGATTTCATTTGCATAACCAAATAGACATATGCTCGGGAATGAACTGCAAATAAATCGTGAATAATTGTGAAAAAATGTAAGTAATTGTGAATAGCATTTTCCCATTACTTAAAATATGGACTGTTTCTGTTTTCTGCCTTTTTAATTGCTTTCGAATCATTAGTGCATTTGAATGTGGATATCCTCTCTAGTATTACCCATTTAATTGCGGGTTGCTTGTATATTAAAGGCATGAATTTTAATAATACTATTAAGAATATATATGTTTCTTGATCGTTTAGTTTATTATTATTCTGTTTTGTTATAATATGAAAGATAAGTTGCAAATCATTTGCACGTAGAATGGTCAAAACTCGCAGAACTGGTGATTTTCCAGCCTGGACTTATAGGTAAAAAGCGATCTAGCATAATGTAACCTGATGCAAAAAACGGAAACACTAGGCTACAGATGATTTTAGATGAAACGCTTGAAGCTACGCTGATTGTAATTTGTAAAAGTTAATAAAATAATACATAAATAAGAGTGAAATATAGTTAAGATAAACAATTATTATTTTAAGTAATTACTCAAACTATACTATTCAATAGTATTTTTATATTAAAAAACCAGTACATGAGCAACATAAATTACAATGAAGAAAAATAGGTCTCAAGAAGTAAATATAAGTTGTGTGGGTTGCAAAAAAAAAAAAAAATCTGTTACTGCGCAGTCTTAACTGTAACCGTACGCAGTAAAAACAGACTGCGTAGTAACAGATTTTTTTGCAACCCGGATAACATTTAATTCGAAATAGCAGTTTTACAACAGTGATGATAATCTTTTTTTCAATTATTAAATTTTCTGTTCAGTTTTACAGAAAACATAAAAGTGAAATTGCTGTGTATAAAACTGAAAATATTTGATAAGTAAATTGAAATATGAAAACAAAAGAAAAATAATTTACCAGTTAATAAACTTATTTATAGTAACATTAGTTTGTTATATTTTTTTAATTCCAATATAGTCAAATTTCATTTTTTAATTGAACAAATTTTAATGAAGTTATTAATTGAATAAGTTTTTTAAATGAACAAATATTATTTACAGTTAATTAAATGCTTAAGTATTAAATAATGTAACAGCGAAATTATTATTTACTCTACATTTTGGAAGTAATTATTATTTTCAGAGTTCCAAAACACAACTTTTCAACTCTTACTCCCTTTTGCTATCAGACCAAAAAAAAAATCACTATTACTAATAATTAAATGATTTAAAATCTTAGAAAACGTAGAGTGTCTAGATTTAAACTGAAATCTTTTACAGTTTTTAATTTTTTTTATTAAACTTTTTTTTATTTGAAAGAAACCTCACTGGTCCGAAGCCTTGGATGCCAATATGACGGAAAATTTATCTTGAATTCTGTCTATTTCTATTTGTGTTATAATATAATTTACTTTCCCTTTCAGTGTGCGAAACACTTGTAGACAATACTTATAGCAATACAATAGATGTAAAGGTTAAAAAATATGCAAATGATTGCATATTTTTTAACGTTATAAATTTACACCAAAATACAGTACATTTATTTAATTTTTCATTCGAACTGGCTGAACGAAGGAAAATATAATTTTGAATTCAGACATTGATTTGCATTCTACGCATCGCAGAGCCTCATAAAATATGCCGTGAATTTTTTTAATTTAAACATGAATTTTGTTGCCATTCAGTGACCAAATGCACCATTTTGTGGTTTCCGACCACGGACATGAACCAAAAGGAATTATGTACCACCACAACGGGGAAAACTTCAAAGTTACAGTGTTCAATATTATGTACTAATAGCAGTTTCTATGCTTTGCGAAGTCTTTCTTGTCCAAAATTAGTTCATATCAATAGTCTTACTGAGTAACTGAAACAATCCCTCAGATTTATACTTCTTGCTGAATGAAAACAAGCCTTACTATTCTATGATAAATTTACCAATAGTTCGGGGATTTAGGCGCTGATTGTGCTACCGTTACACCACGAAGGCGTGCAGAAAGGAAAGGGAAAATACCTTATATACTTCCCCTTTTAAAGGGCGACTGGGGATTAACGAACCCAAACGCCAAATCCTGGTGGTGAAGAATCATCTATTACCTTTTTAATTTGGGCGCCACTGCAGAGTGGTTAGGATGTTTGCAGTAGGAAACAAAAAATGAGCAATGCCCTCGCTGGGACTCGAATCTGGGCCTCTCGATACGCACCGAGTGGGCTACCGTTACACTACGAAGGCATGCAGAAAGGAGGGAGAACATGCCTTATAGCATTAAAAAAAAGAAAACAGAATAAAGAATAAAAAGACTGTACCAACGTCCCAATACCTGAAAAAAGTTCAGTCTAACCTTTTCTCTCAGAAGCCTATTGAATACTTACAGAAAGAAAAAAATTAACTTGATTTTGAAACAATTTGTACTAAACTGTATGTTGTCAGCTGCCATTGTTATTTTTATTATTTATTAGCAGATACTACTCGTAAAGAGCAGCAAAGTCAATAAACTGAATGATAAACTTCATCACGGGAATTTATTCTTAGCATACATCATATTGTTGCGTGCGTACGGGTTCGTTATGGATTGAATGCACAAGTCTTTAAAAAGTTAACAAAATTTATTCTTTTCACAAGAAATAAATCAAAATGCTGAAATATTTCTTCAAAAATATTCTAACAATATCACAAAATGTCAAATGTTTAGCAAAAATCAATTCAAAACAGAGAAACTAATTCTATCTCACAGCGAAATCGCTACAAATCAATCACAGCATAAAGTAAACAAACAGTTCGCTAGAACTACAGCTACTACTGAGATGACAACTACAACTGAGATGTGGTGTTTCAATTCGGCTTTTATAAGCTTTTTAATTATCACTAGAACAATCTCGATTTTTCTAGATTTTTCTGGATGGCAACAGTAATTACGAGATATTTATTTATTAAATATTAAATGCACGCGTTCTTTTATTTTTATTTTTCCGACGTAGCTTTCTCTTCAAAAATCGTCTGCGTTGCACGGGAAAATAAAGCAATTTTAATTACAATTCTAAATAAATAACTAAATAAATATGAAATCCGTAACAATATGTTGGGAAGTTTTATTTTGGTAAATTTATAGCCAATTCATCTTAGACTTTACATCTTAAAAACAGACTTCAGACAAATCAGATGAATAATGGCGTAATAACTGGAAACAATAACAATATAATTCACGAACTCGAGTCATGAAATCATATATAAGATTGCCGTTACTTTATAAAGTTAAGTAATCATTAAATTATGGACTTAAAATATTCTATTTCAAGCCAATGGCCTAATCACAATTTCAGCATCAATGTAATTTTTTAAAGCTACTTCATCACAGCATTATACTAACGCAAAATCTGAATTTTTAACGTTCAATATAATTAACAAACACCTATTAAAAACAACACTCCATTTTATAATTTACAGGTTATATTTGGAACATTAAGAAAACTGCAAGTCCTCTTATGGCTTCAATTAAATTTACTCACAGTTATTACAAAAAATTTCGTTTGACATGGACATTTCTTACAACAGATTATTTATATTCAACAATGGATATGCTCAGTTAGCATTGAAGAAGTTTCATGCTTACAGTAAGATAGTAAAATTAATGGATCCATTATATGCATTTGGACTGCCAAGTGATGCAAACAATGGGTCACGAAATTTTTCAGTGAACAACCAGGTAACATGAAGTATGGGTCACTTTCTGTCCTGTGACTCAACATTTGTTACATAAAATGCATGCGAAAATAAAATATGTGGCAATTTATTGTCAAGCAGTAAGAAACGTGGCCTGTAAGTCTAGGTTTAGCTGACAAAAACTTCAGTATTTCATTTCGAAATTAAAATTCAAGAAAGGATTTTCACTCAAAAAGCTCTTTGCAGGAGACTGTTTTGTCCAATTACAAGGTAGAACAAATTTTCTCACTCCTTTCTTCCTGCCTTCGTGGTGCAACGGTTAGCACACTCGGCGCGTATTCGAGAGGTCTAGATTCGAGTCTCGGGGAGGGTATTGCTCATTTTCACATCTCCTGCTTCAAAAAAATTCTAATGACACTACACAATGATCTCCTTAAATGAGTTAACAATTTGATACTTACTTACCAGTCTTTTACATAAGATTGCTTCATTCATCAGTCTGTTAGGAATTTATAATAGCACAAAGTTTAATAATATTAAAACTTAAATATACTTCTATGAAATCGACGTCTTACAAAATTGCTGGAAAAGCAACCTGTTTTTGAAAACTTGCTATTTTGTGAAAAAACATAAAATAGCAAGTTTTCGTGGTACAAAAGAGCAAAATATTTTAGGAATATGATACAAATATGCATATTCTTTATGCTAATGTGAATAAAGATGAGTGTATGAGATTAAGTTTTCTGTATAAAGAAACAGACAAACAAACAACAACAACAAAAAAAAAAAAAAAAAAAAACAGACAGAAGAAAACAGACGAACAAAACAAAGAACCTAAACAGCGTTTAAATTTAAATATTAATGTTATACAATTTTTAAAATATAAATAAAATTGGCTTTACTGATTTACAGATGATTAGTATATGCATATTTTTAAGAGATACTTTGGTCGATTTCAATTAAGAAGAAGAATATGGCCTATGGAATCTTAAATTTCATATTTCATGATGACATTTCAAATGTTAAGATTTTCTTTCCTTAGTAAAACTGTAGTCTCACATCATAATGGATAAATGATTTCTTAATTTCCCGCATTATTCAAAACACGCATAACTTCAACATCCTAGTATAAAATTGCTTATGTATACATTATAATTTAAAGTATAGGAATGAAAGCATGTTGCATACAGTCTATTCTTATTCCTGTACTTAAAAGTGTTAATCCATGTAAAGATACTGCTCTAGCTTTTGTGATGCAATAAATTAAATAATTATTTTCCCCTACTTAAATTCTGACTCATATATTTCAACTTTTCGTTTATCTATAAAATTTCCAAAAACTTAAAAAAATTTTAATAAAAATTATATTAAAAACTGTCATTTGAATTTCGTATTCATTTTTTAGCAACTGAAGCAGTTTTAATTTAAACAATTATAATAGGCCTAGTAGTCTGAAAATTAGGCGTCAGCAATTCGAGGTAAAGAACTTAAAATAATACATTTAAAATTAGCTACTTAAAATAGTAGGCATGGAAAAAACTTATCCTGTGATATTGTTACACCATTTTTGAATCAATGAGCAGATTTTTGCAGTCATTTTTGCAGTTATTATTAGAAAGAATTAGTTATTCAAGACGTAACTAAGACGCTTTCGAAAGATGGCTTATACAGAATGCTTGCAACAAATATTTCTCGGAAATGCAGTGGCAATAATTCTATTTGCCAGGACATGAAATCCGCGTAGTGAAAAATTATAACACCGATATTTTAAATATTTAAAATCTTATGCTCTTTTGACCTTAATCTAATGCTTCTTAATCTAAATGCTCCTTTTGACCGAAATACATATCGCAGGCTCAAGAGAACAGAGCTATGGAACACTAAATTTAAAAAATTAAAATCCTTCAAGCCTTTTTTTAATAATGCCCCTGATGATATGGACTAGATTGTCTCAAAGTACCTTAGCACATAATGTAAAATAGCTTTAAGAAAATATTTTCGGAAAAACATCTGAGTCACATGCATGTGCATAGCAAATTTTGCAGAGAGGCGGTTGTTATGATAGCTGTAAAGATATATGGATTTATACATTTCATGTCAGTATGCATTTATCATATCAAACTGATATGTTAGTTAAATATTTCTTGTAAAAGAACTCGATTAAATTAAAGGCACATTTCAGAAATATGCATGGAACAAAGCTGTGCGCCTATTGATGTAGTTAATATTTTCAAATCGCATGGGGTGGAAACCGGCGAGACCGCCGCATTCCTGATAGCCCTATTTCAAAATATAAAGGAATAAAGAACTAAATAAAACATGAAAAAAAAAACCCTTAATCTCAGCTCTGAATGTGAGAGTGATTCCGATTCAGTTAGCATTGCGCCTTTACCTAACCGGATCCTGAAGAAAGCCACTGCGCTAATCACATAACACTCTTCTTCGAGACTCGTGCTCGATGGCCCGTGGCCAAAGACCTCAGCATTCAGGTCTAGGCTGTCTGGTGAAAAAGAAAAAGGAGAAAAAGAATGAAGAAAAAAGATCACATTGCTCCCACACAACCTTCATTTAAGTCCATCCTCAAAAGAATTCGATAGCGGACAATGTCTTGCAATTGTCCTCCAGAGTTCGAGCGACGGTCTAAAACAAAAAGAAAAGAAAAACGTTACATGTGTGCACCGTTTTGATTTCTTTCAAATAGCTGTCAAGAGGCCCAGGCCAGTTCTCCTCAAACAGGCTTGCTGATAGTTTGACGATAGTACAACAATTGCTTCATTATGAGATGCACTGCTTATGCAAGGGCGTAGTGATAAAGTATAACCTGGTAATTGCGTTGAATATGAATCTGCTTTTGTGCACCTTTTACAAAGACTGTGTCCAATTAGTAGCAAATGAATGAAATGAAGCATGAACAAAGAGTTGTTAGTTTTTTAAAAGATGGTATCGAACTCAAGATGCTCTTGTTAAAACCTCGTTCTTCCAGGTTAATGAGTCAGTTATTATATATTCTTTAGTGCTGTGGGTCAGACACGTTTTGCATCGCTTTAAAAAATCTTTACACTTTTTTTATTCTACTGCTACTCCAATACATAGTTTTGTCATCAGAAATGCCTACAGTTTAGCCTTATCATTTTTCTAGTCACTTCCCATTACTTTATATATTATGCTACTGCAGCATTAATCCATTTCCAGCACTAGCTAACAGCAAAGTTTGGAAGCTGTTGCCAGTGTTTCGAAAGATCTTTAATTCTGTGGGCTAGCAAATTACCTATTCTGAAAGCTCTTGTCAAACTTGTCAGAGAAGATCTTAGAAAAGGAAGCTGCTTCAGATTGTAATAGTACATTAAATACGAGTGTTAGAAGCTATAATTTAGACTTACAATTACTGTTTTTTCCCTTTGTGTCCGTCCCTGAAATTTCCACAGGAGTTTCTTTCAGTGCTTGAGTTATTTCAAGACAGACTGCATGTATTTGAATAGATAGTATGTGAACAGATTTAATAGTATATTATTCAAAGGAAACAAAACAAAGCTAAAATTTTATTATTATAACTAGGATTGAAATAAATTTCTCTTTGGAAATGAAACACAATTTTCAGTCCAAAGGAGCAATTTGCCCAGAAAGACTATTAATTTCGGTTTGGCATTTTGTGTTGATTCACACTATAAATGTCGCTTCACTTTTTAAATTGTTACCACCAAATATTAGAGCCCTGCACTATATTTAACGAAATTAAATAATGAATAATCTGCATAAATGTATGGATGTTTCTGGCATTGTGATAAAACAACAGTACCTGGAGCCATCAAATTTTGAATAGTGTATGTTTCCACCCGAGTATGGGCATCTGGAAGTCCAGATTTGGAATTTGTTTTATTATCTATTTCACATTTTGTAGAACTTTAACGAATTTTTGATTAACAAACGCAACCATTTCAAAGCGATCGATAGCAACTATGTACACTGTACGAAATCCAGCGCTCGAGACTGTGTAACGGAAATTCTAAAGAAATGCTCATTTTAAAATTATTTTGCGATTTTGCTATTGAACTGAATTTTATGGTTTAAGTGCGAAAAACATGATATTTAATAAATAAAGGTAACACAAAAAACTTTTAAAAAACGGCTCTTTGGGCTTAATGTAAAAGCTGAAAACTTTCAGATTTTTTTTTTAATGAATGAAGCTTTTTAATTCAAAATTTAAGATAAATTTAATGAAACATCGCAGTGACAACGCTTTTAAATTCGATAAAATTTTCTCATAAAGAAAGGGCAAAAAGAGGGAAAGGAGCCCTTTTAAATTTAAAAAAAAAATTTAACTCATTCTCAACTTCTAACTCTAATTTTTTATTACTAAGAAAGCATTTCAGAATGATTCTGCATATAACTTCCAGAGCAAGATTCTAATAGTCCCACATAGCAGAGAGATTAACTATTACAGTAAATCAAACCAAAGGAATGGAGATTACTCAAAAGCGGGATTAAGTGTTCTATAAATATTAAAGAATGCATTAAACTTGGAGAATGCATATATTCTGAGTAACGCAATAAAACTTTCATATCAACAAATTCGGATAAGTAAATTTTTTAAACGAAGGAATGAGGAAAGAGCATATATACATACCCAAGCACAAATATGCGAAAACTAAAAAATTGTACATGTATTGAAATAGTAAAATTACTTAGCTCTAAGTATACATTTCCATAGACGTCTGAAATAATTACTTAGCAACAAGATGTGGAAATTACAGTTTACAGATGAATCTCCATACAGTCACATCAAAATATTGGCAATGAGTTAAGTTATAAGTCCTAAAATTTATCTCATAAAATGTATAATAAAACCATAAATACAGTGGATAAACACTCTAACTTGAACAAAAGCATAATTCTGCCAGAGGTAGAAATGCCGTTAAGTTATTTGAATATGTCAAAGCACAGTACAACTATTTGCCTAAGAGAAGGGATGCCTTCGTGCAAGACTTTTAACGGAAAGCTCCTCCGTATTCCGGTTATACATGAGGAAGACCACAAAAAGCAAACATGCAGCCTAGACCGTTTGACCACACTCGTACCCAGGTGGAATTCCTAGTGTTTAGCGGTCTTAGCCACTCGAACACGATGGGTCAAACTGTGGGGAATATAGAAAACACTTATTTTCCACTTCGTTCGCTTAATCTTTAAAAAAAAAAAAAAAAAAAAAAAAAACCTTCACACCAATTTTAAGAAATCTGACACATTATATTCAAAAGGCAATTCAGCTACAGAAAGCAGTTCATGACAGCACAGTTTTTGAAAACGAACAACATAAATTTAAGAAAAATGCATCCATTAATCTCACATATTTTTAACACACTGAATGCCACGCTAATTTCACATGTCTTGCCCGTCTGGCCAACATGAATTTCTCAGTATGCGTTGAATATTTTCATGAAATATTACACTCTAAATCTCTCAGAGTGAGATTTGAAGAGTGACAGCCGTTTTCGCTCTGTTTCGCGTTAAACAAAGCAAATTTAGTGTCTTGGTAACAGAATATGCCTCCCCACCTGCAGGCATGACCTTGGAGAAAGGAGTGCGTGGAAGGACAGGATGACCCCCTGTCCACGCAGAGTGACCGAACACGTTTGTTGAAGCCCCATTTCAAGCGAGTACAGTCGTAAGAATGGATGCAACTTCTTTGCCAAATGTAAGTTCGCTTTTAAAACATATATACAATTATTTCTTAATAGAAATATCTTAATTATTATAAATTATGGCCTTATAGTTAGATTTATGTGTAAATGTTGAAGGATGTAATAATAAGTAGTTTTAGTTTGCTCTTTTTTAGGTATCTGTAAATTTGCTTTAAGAGTGTAGTACTGTGACGTAGTTTTATTTATTAGGTACTGCTAATACGATAAAGCTATATGCATGGATGGTACTTTTTGTAAACACTTTCTTAAAATTAGTTTTATTTTTGTATAATTTACACAACACTATAGACTTTAATTATTTAAATTCAGTTTTGCTTGCATTTCTAATTCAAATGGGAAGAACAGCGGTGGGAAAAAAAATCCATACTATGGTTTTGATTGTTTATAACACAAGTAAGCAAATTATTTATTAGAATTGCAGCATGTCAGCAAGAAATATTAAAATCGTATACTTTACTAAGTTCTCTGGAAAAGTCACATCGTTTTCAGCTTACAGTAGTTTTTAACAGACTTTTACCTTTTTTTGTAATATAAATTCTGCTTATAGCTTGTGACAATAACTTATTGTTGCAAATCTGAATTTTTCCGAATTATAAATACTAGCACTGCGAGGGTCATATCAGCATTCTGACACTTGTGTTTTTGCAAATGTATTGTTATTCTCGAGACTGCAGGTGTAGCTAAGGCCTCCTGAACATCCAAAAGTGCGGGAGGTCAATAAATCTGTTAAGACGGCTTTGGTTTCCGCTTACAATTTAAAAAAATCTTACATTCTTAAAAAAAAAAAAAAAAAAAAAAAAAACCTGGAAGTTTCAGATTTTAAATTACGTCCAAAGAGGCGTTTTTTTAACATTTTGTGTGTTACCTTTATTTATTAAAAATCAGGTTCTTCGCACTTAAGCCATAAAATTCAGTTCAAAAGCAATATCGCAAAATAATTTTAAAATGAGTGACTTTATATGCCATATAAATGCATTTATTTTAAGCTAAATATGTATTTACTGACAAATATATATGTACACCAATATAAATATGATATCAAATATATATGTCAATATATAAATGTGGCACCGAATATATATGTACACCAAATGTATATTTCCTTTAATGCAAATAAGAAAATTTTAAAAAATATATTTATTTTAAACACAATGCGAGGCATGCTTTTTTCAGACTTAATTAAATAGTACAATTCTCCCATGTCTAAGCATTCGGCTTATTTTTATTTCAACGGAAACAAAAAAATTTTTTATATGTAAGCCATAAAACTTAAATGTTTGACGCATTTTTATTTTATAATATGAAAATTAAGCAATATTGCCGTATATTTGTGGCAGAGCCTATTACCTTAAAAAAGTTAACTTATTTTATTAACCGATAACAAAATGCACAGTTCAAAAACCAGCTTCCCCCTCCCTTCTATTGCAGGAGAATATCTAATTCAACTTGTTATTTTTATTTATTTATTTTCTTCCCCACCTAAGAAAACTTGTCAGGCATACTTTCAAAATTGTCGAAATATATAATCATTTAAACATCATAATTATGGATAATTCTAAAATAATTCATAGATTACAACAACTCAATAGTTACAAAGTTAAACTAAATGACATTCACTTATTATTTTTTCATTTCAGTTGGATATTTTATCTTGCCCTAGTGATATTGCAATGAGTGAGAGGATCTGATGAAGTAACATTGAAAATAATATAATTGCTTACATTAGCAAAAGCTATTGTTGTACAAACAAGTCTTTTAAACCTTTTCTTATCCACAGTCCTTCAAAGTAGGAAAGAAATGTAAGTAACCTGATCTTAATGAACTCATATAAATTCACTTTCTGGTTTAGATAGAATTTAAAGACCCAGGTAACACAGCCTGTTAGTTCAGAAGTGTAGGCAGAGTTCTTGCTGCCTCGCTCAGTGCACAATAAAAAGTCTATAAAATGTCAAAATGATAAGCATAGAACCAAAATAGCTGGATTTATTTTTGAAATAAAACATTAATTCTAATACCATAAAGTACTATTTTGCTTGTTTTCCTATTTACAAAATCATTAATAGTAATCATTAATAGTATTCTAAAAGTTTGATTCACTACTCTGTCAGCTGATCTGTAGACAGTATGCTACAATTTCTCAGTCTTAGGTGTTTTTTAATCCATTTGTACTTTGAAAAAGTCTTCTCACAACAGTCATAAAAAAATTTACTGGTGTATATCAGTATTTGGAACTGCATTCTGGAAATTTTATGAACTGCAGAAGTTCAAAGTTACCATCCGTCCACCTCTCTGTTTCATCTTCGAAACACTACCGCAAAGAATCCAGTAAATGCAAACACTGCCAAAGCACAAAGCTGGTAATCCCCAAAAAAGGAATTTTCTTGCAGTCTCTCTGCTTTTCTTTATTGCTGTTCAAAATTTATTTGCATGTGACATTTTTTTCACGATTTGTTATTATTTTGTCTGCTTTCCATGCTATGTTTCCTAAAAGTGATTTTAAAGTGTTTGCAAAGAAAATTTAGAAAACTGCATACTCGAGTACTCGTTTCGTCATGAAATTAAACATAACGGTTAAGATACATTCGAGGAAATTTTAAATTGGGATTAAAGAATTTTTTCTTCTAAAGTTACCGAACATTTTCTTAATGGTACAGATTTGGGGACAATTTTTAGAAAATGGGGGAAGGCTAAATTGACTTCGTAACTAACATTTACTTTATGTAGTTTTTACTTACATATGCTTAATATTATGTTTCTTGCTGCTCATTTTAATTTATATGCACTAAATATCATGTTTAACAAGCTGATTTTTATTTACAAGTGCTTAATATCGTGCTTTTTCTCCGAATATTTAATGCACATCCCCTAAATATTGCCCACCAGCGGCCGAGCGGTAAAGTCGCTGAAAACAGGTAATACTGTCCAAGGTTCGAATCCCATGAAGGGGTTGGCTGCATGGGCGTTTTTGTGTTTTTTCCCATGTGTAACGTGTATACGAACCAGTTTCCCCTAGAAAGACCTCCACAAAGGAATCCTTTCCCTTAGGCAGATAGCCCTCAAGGTTTGCAATGATCACACACACACACACACACACACACACACACACACACACACACACACACACACAGAGTCTGAATATCATATTCCTTCTCCTAACATTCATTTATATGCAATAAATATCATGTGTTTTTGCCTATAAGCTTAATAAGTTTCTTTCTACTTAACAATACTGCAAAAACCATTCCCGATTAGCGCCGAGCCCACCAGCGGCCGAGCGGTAAAATTGCTGAACACTGGTAGTTCGGTCACAGCTTCAAATTCCGCGAAGAGGATGGTTGCATGGGGCGTTTTTGTGTTTTTCCCATGTGTAACGTGTATACGAACCAGTTTCCTTAAAACGTCCTCCATGCAAGCATCCCTCCTCTTAGGCAGATAGCTCTCGAGGCTTTGCCGTAATCACACAAACCAAACCAAGTCGATTAGCCACTGAGGAATTTTGCGAGGGAAAAATGGGCTGCCACTAATGGGTTCTCTCCGGTAGCAAATTCTCATCTTCCTATGCAGTGATGGAAACAAAACTCAAGTATTGCACTATCAGTGAGAAATTCTTATTTACATGAATGTGACCATAATTTGTCTAGTATTCATAATTTTCATTCTCAAATTTTAGTGGAAAACATAACAATAACGTAATGTTAAAATCTGTATTTCTTTGAATATTTGTTTAGAGTTTTCCTTAATTGAAAATCAGTTTGCTTAGTTGTAATAATTCATAAATCATATTTACGTGC
This sequence comes from Stegodyphus mimosarum, assembly GCA_000611955.2. Classification (NCBI taxonomy): domain Eukaryota; kingdom Metazoa; phylum Arthropoda; class Arachnida; order Araneae; family Eresidae; genus Stegodyphus; species Stegodyphus mimosarum. The sequence goes on from KK114085.1 coordinate 225,235, forward strand.
ATAAAAATATGTATAACAATTATTAACACATTAACAATGTGTCCAATGCTTGATAATATATTTTTAAGGTCAAAATTAAAGTTACCCTTCTTCCATTCAAAGATAAATTGTTCTAAATGTCAAAAAGTTATTAAAGGGGGGCTCAAGAGTTTTTTGCAGCATTTAAGACATACACTTCCAAAATGTTTACTTCTGCTCTTTGCTGTGGTCAGGAGGGATGTATCAGAACTTTTAAACTTTACAAATCTTTACTAAGATACATTAAAAAGGACCATTTAAGTCTGCATGATGAAAACAAAATCTTCCATCTTGTCGATGGAATAATAAATTCAAATTCACAGGAAATGCATATTGTTATGAATAGAGAAGCGGGATAATTCAGAGTTCACAGAACACTCACCCAGTAATACAAAATTTGATGCACTAAAATCTGCTGTTAAGACGATTGCTAATCTTCGTTCAAATGGCAATTTTACTGTTACAGTCCTCAACCTTGTAATAAATGAGACACGGTCATTTCTTTTTTTTTTTTTTTCTGAAGGGCTAGAATTCTATAAAAAACCAAGCATCTGTTTTTCTTAGTTCGCAGGGTTTACCTTCTAGCAATGAAAAAGTGCGGACATTTTTAAAAAGTGATGCCATTAGAAACATTTTTGACATTGAAAATTATATTGGAACATTATTCGCATAGTGTATATTGGTGATCTTTAAAATGTGTCGAGCCAGAAAACGAAAAGTTTCAGCAAAATCAGTTCAAAATCATTTTTCAGCATTATGTAAAACACATACGTTATTGTAATAATTTTCATTCAGGATATGCTTGGTTTCAGAAATTGAACCATTAACAGAGATACATGTATTCAGTTTTTAAAATCAACATTTTCATGAATATATACTAGATAACCTATTTTTTTTGTATAAAGTTACTGGAAATTATGTTGTGTTTGCAGATTGATGCGGAATTTTTACGTATGCACCCAAATTCAGATACTTTCTTGGAAAAATTTTCATCCTCTTATGTCCCAAGAATTTTGAGGTATATGAAAACAAAATGGCCTGATCTTTAGGTACCAAGTAATGCTGATTTCAGTGGTAAAGATCTTTAAAAATTTAACTAGGATTATGAATGATATAATACTTTAAAACTTTTCTTTGTTTACTGTTTTAATTATCTAGAGTAAAGTAATTTTGTATTTATTATTCACAATGGTCTCTATTCTTAAATTGCTTATAAAGTTTTTTTTTCCTTCTGGCTTGTTATTTTTGTATAACATCAGCATTCCTAGAGCTTGTGTGGACTCTTTAAATACATGGTTGAGCAAGAATTTATTGCATTCTGTATATGCATTACATTTCGTATCTTTAATGTCATTTTATTGTCATATTTTAGTGTCATATTGTCCATTTATATATGTATGTACTTATATTTCCTAATAAAGAGTGTTTCATGTATTGCTTGTTTTCATTTATATTTAAATTACTTTGTTCATGGAAATTAATATAATTCTGCAGTTAAGTTAATGATTCCTACTCAGATTTAATCAATAAATAAAATACATAATAATTTTCAACAGAATTATGAAAAATGAATTTTTATCTTACACATGTGAGCTAATCCATATTGTTTCACTTTAAAATTTACTTTATGCTTTCCACATGAGACTAAGAATTAACATATATAAAAATAAGTTTTAGTCTAAATGTATATATAAACATTTATTCACCTGTAATGCTTAATGTATAGGAATTTGTATGCATATAACTTCTCAAAATCGTATCTTTATACAAAATTTGGGGTAATAGGTTAATTAATTTTAAACTCTTCATAATTTTGTAATAAGAAATAGAAACATTTCTTTCACAATATTTTGTGCAATATATGGAGTTAAAAACAATAGCATGAGAATATTTTATGGTTACTTATCTTCTGAATCTCATACATTGCAAATAAAGCTGAATAAGTTTCAGGTAAGGGTAATTAATTTCACATTTTTTTCTTATTTCAATGTATACTAAAATGTTCTATTTTTTATGCATATTATGCTCCAGCAGACAAATTACCAGTAACATCAATTCACAAATTGTATTAAAATATTAATTTATAAGTAGCATTTTAAGAAGTTAAATCTTGCAGATTATAATACAGGTTTACTAAGACATATATACATATATGATCAGCTGTTTTAACACATTCAAATTTTCATGATTATAAAACTTTTCAAGAACCGTTTTTAATAAATTACTTTTCCAACTATTGTGGTTATTTAATCGAAAATTTAGCGTACAATTCACTTGATTACATGTTTTAATCTTGTGAATGAAAGCTGTGAAGCTATACAAAATTTAGAATGTATATCACTATATATATATATATATGATTCATCTAAAATGATTTTTTAAGTTTGTTTTATAAAAAACTAAGCATTTTTGATTTCTCAAATCAAATTTTGAAAATGTCTGAAATATTTATTCAAAATTTTAAGCACCTGAAAAACCTTATTTTTTATTCGTAAACACAAGTTTTCAGTCCGAATATCTTGCTATTGCCTAGTTTTTATATATAAGTTGCATTAAGTTTCTTAATTTTTATTACTTACTACACATAGATAAAGGCAAAAAACATGTTTCTGTAAAATAAATATATTCTGTGAATTCAAAGTAATTTCGTATCAGAAGTACAAGTGACAGTGTTAAGTATTTTAGAATGTTAAATATTGTAACAAGACACTGAATTTCCAATATTTTAATGTGCATGTAATTTTTTTATATATATATTTCGTTAGATTTGGAAAGAGAAAACTATATCTCCAAACAATGGAGATATGATTATCCTAAAACAATGCTTTTTATTTCAGTGATGGTCTACTTTGATTCATAATCGTCTTCATCACGAATAAATGTTTTTGTAAGTACATATAGGTAGCAAAAGAAATGCATGTATGTCAGATATTTAAAATCACAATAGCATGTTAAAAAGTGGTGTAAAACATTTTTTCAAGAGATAATGTTAACCAGAAATTTAAAACTTTCCTTCAGCCATAAACTTTACATAGCAAATACAAATTTTAAGCCTGCATATAAAATAAAATAAGTATATAAAAATCGCACCATCAAGGAGTGAGCAGACTATTATAACTCCTTGTAATGTGTGTGGTTTCACCCGAATATCTAGCGATATCTCGCTATCGAAAAGAGCGAACGAAGAAAGGGTCACTCCTTTTTTTGTGTGAGAAGGGACCGCTTTTTACTGGAGCGAAAAGTCACTTCTTCGAGGTTGGTGCCATTTTGGCATTAGCGGGTAGTGGGATGTCACTTCTTTGGAGTCGGATACGACTCTTTCGAATTTAGAGTGTAATTACAACAAACAAATTAATAAACTTATCAACTCTTACCACGTCATGAACTTAAAAAAAAAATGCCGGGAAAAGCTAGGGTCGCGTTAAGGGAAAAACATTTTTACCGAAAAAGTTGTGATATACTACATTCGTTTACTTTTCATTTGCTAGGAGAGTTTCAATACAACGCAACGCAAAATACGCGTATAATATGTAAGCTTAGATGTTACATGTATAAAGAAAATCATTTTTGTACGTTCTATATTGCATTAATTTCTTCATACCATTTTAGTAACGATTATGGTATTGAAAAATTTAAAAGCATTGAAAATTTATTCGAATTATGTATATCTAGCAGTCTTGGCTTTGTTAGTTAACGGTGGCGCCCGTGGTACTCCGAATAATCTTAGTGCCGATCACCGGTGACCCCTCAAGTATTCAACATGCTAATAAATGATTGTTAAAAATTAAGTATGCACTGAAGTGTGTTTTTACTAAAAATAATAATCATACACTTAGTTTTATTTTTTATTTATTTATTTTTATTTTATTGATTTATTTATGTACTTGCTGCACGACGCAGTTATCTCACTGTAGAAAAATGGTGTAACACCAGGGTGCCTGGGTAAAAAACCCTACCCCATGTAGAACAGTTAAGTAATTGCGAATAATGTCAAGTGTATAACTTGAGAACCATATCATAACATATGCCATGTCTTACAAGATGGACTAATTGTGTCTAATATGTTATAGCGTGTCGACAATCAGGAAAAACGAGAACAACCTGCAAAGACACTTACTACTAAGCATGTAAACAGATACAAGTGTGAGTCTCATGGTGCTTAAAGGTAGGTGAGATTTTAAGGGTTAAGTTACTAATTAAATTGCATTCTCCTTACTATAATAAAAGCTAAAATCTAAATGCAGTTACTGTACTGCCGCGAAGCGTAGGAAACAGCGGTGCTTGGACTGAACTGGATCATTTGATAACTATAAAACACGTTATGACTGTTCGCGTACAAGAAAGCATTCCTTTGCAGAGGACATTTTCACGGAAACTACAATCTATTCACGTCATACGCAAGGAAAATCACGAAATATAATATAGTCAACCAGTTTATGAACTACGAAACTTGTTATAGATAGAGTTTATACGCATGCTAATGGCATAAGTGTTAATAAAGCTCAATGCCATCAAGTTATTTCCAAAACGTATATCTCCATATAAAAGAAAAATTCGATAACAGAAAAATAAAATAAAAAAATAATAACAAAGGAAAATTTTATAACGGAAGTAACACTGAGCATTGGAACTATCTTTACGAACTATAACGATATATAAAGGTAGTAATTTTAAGAAGTATGTGAACATCTTACCATTCAGTTCGCCACAAGCAAAGCATTTTAATAATTCGAAAAGTAAATGAAAAATTTGTATTATGTGAAATAGAAGCAACTAGGAGAAATGACAGATAGTCAGTTTTCGAGTTGAGAAATCTAAAAAGAATCTAAGGAAATATGTCATATTTTATATATGGTATATACATAGTAATACTGTAATATAGTTGCCGCAGTCCAGTCCTCCTAACAAGTTTTCTTGCCCATGACCATCTAGGACTCCGTCAGTGCAAACCACAAGAACGGCATGGAGTATTTTACATTTTTAAATTTAATGGAATGATAAATAGCATTTAACCAATGTTTCCATTGAGCGATAGCAGTTTTACTTTTCATCAACAAGCATCCTGAATGGATCTGTAAAGAACATCTCGACATTTATTTCCGTTTTGAACAACTCAGCTGACCAGCTTCTCTAAGAAGTCTTCATTAGCATAAGACCTTTCTATCTGTCACTACTTCCTGGGTGTCCTTTCTCTTTGTTATCTCTGAATTTTGTGGACTGTCTTCAGACATAAGCTCTTTACTCCGAGAAATCTTAGTCACGCTAGA
>KK114085.1:230555-261314 GCA_000611955.2 Stegodyphus mimosarum
CAGATGGCCTCGTATTGTTGTGACAGCTGACATCTTGTTGTAGCAACATGTCACAAAGGATTAATAGAAATAAAGCAAGCTACTAATTGTAGTGCTGCCTTTGTCCTATCTTACAATTCGGTTCTTTTCTCGAGGGGAGGGATGATCCGTTTCCAGAGGAGTACTCAGTAACTGTCCTTAGTAAATTCAGGTAAGAACTTCCAAGTATTGATGTTTTAAATCCCATAACTTGGAATTAATTCCGACCGCATATAATCTATCATATTAGAACAGAGCTTCGATGGTTCGGAATTTTCGATAATGTTCCCCTCCTATTGAATGCATTAAAAATTAAAGCTACCTTTTCTCTCGAAGTCCTAAGTTTCTTTAATTGACTGGATATTAGTTTCAGTCACAGTACAATGAAATTATTTAACTTTTCATTTATGTTTTGATAGGTCGAAGTCTGATATAATACCTCGAACCTGCAAGGAAGGATTCTGAGGTCTTCTGCAGTAACACCTGAAATGTAAAGTTATTTGCGCACAGACAGGTGTATAAAATCTGATAATTTAGTCTGATCTTTAAGTATGGCCATCCAGTCTCGCCAGTTATTTCAATTTATTTCGAATTGGTACCCTTTTTCCACCCTATTGGCATGGTGGTGTGGAAGCCGGCTACTTTTGGGCTCTGGCTAGAATGCCTGAGAAGGCATAAATATTTGTAAATCTAGAGTGTCTTTGTTGCATGGAAGTACTTAAAATACCATTGAGAGGAAAGTTCTCTCGAGAGATTGGTGGCAGGAGCTAGAAGGCCATAGGAGCTGCTTCCCAAGCAAATTTATCAAAATTGGGAAGGGAGTGGACAAACACGTACGTCATAGGGAGCCCAAGGCTAAGCCCATGTCAGGCGCAATTTTTGCCGCTTGTCTATGACAAAATTCATACTTTTCATCTGGCTAGAGATTCAGATCAGGATGATTTGAAACAACAATATTTGTACTCTTGCTGTTTACGTTTAAACACGCACTTTCTAAAAACTGTAATTTATATTAGAAATGTAATCCCTACTCTTATTTTGAATGAAGTAAAGTTTAATGTTTGACATTCTACAGTTTTCTCCCATGTTTTTTAAGATTTAATATTTGTTCATTAATACGATGAGCTCAGACATTTAAAGCGCTGTTTTTGTTACAATGTTTACGTTAATGTTTTCATCCAGTATTCCAATAGTTGAAAGAAAAATAACACGATCAAATCCGAACTAATTAGTCGGAGGCGAATTAACCACACCTTATCTAAAACAGTTAAGTTTGCTTATTGCGGTATGATAGAAAAATCACTGTAACAAATTATCTGCGTAAAACCAAATAGTCTATGGAAAATGAAAAAAGGCGGTTAGTGGATTTTTTTGGAGAGTAACCTGAAAGGTTATGATGCATCAAACACATACACACAAAAAAAAGGGGGAAGAAAAATGCTTTGCATAATAGTAACAATAGAGTATGATGTCACGGTGAGTTGTTTTTATTCACAACAGTACATAATATATTCGAACTTAGTCCCAGTACATAAATATTTCACTGTAAATAACAAAAGATCTAACCAGTTTTTATAAACGTATTTGTTCAATAACATTGGTTAAAGTTTTCTATATTGTACAACTGATACGTTTTACAGAGGAAGTACACTAACAGAGGGAAACAGAGGGAATACAAACCATTGCTTATAAAGATGGTTCATGGCTTACTGTTCTTTCATTTTATGATGAAAGGCAGGTGCAAACAGTACAAACTGTACTTTAAATCCTGAATTTTTATCACAGTGTGTAAACTAAACATATATATTTCACATATATATGAAACATATACATTACTATAAATAAAACAGAGCTACAGTTTTTAAGAAGTACGTATATATTTTCAGCAGGTCAGTTTGTTACTTATGTTAGATAATACCCTAATATAGTATTAATTTGAAGGATAAATAACAGATAAGCAGGAGGTGAATCCAGCTCTCTAAGCTGGGGATTTCCAGTGTTTCATGGAGGTTAAATGTTGTGAAACAGTATATAGTAATATGAAGAGAAAAGCAGATGTTAGTAAATTTACGATTAAAAAAATTTTTTAAGTATTCAAAAGTTTTAGATCGTTACCCACTACGCAATTACGGAACTCCTATAGCATGAATAGCTAGTTTTATGCATAAATTTTGCTTCTAATCGCTTTACAAGACGAATTATCATAAAAAGTTAATTATTTCTCCTTAAAATGCAATTAATACTCTTTAAAAAATATCAACACTGAAATTGACAGGTATGCTTAATTTCCTGCTGTTTAAGCGAAACGAATAGCCTGAATAGTCTGAATACGACTTTTGATTTCTGGTACTCAAGCTATACGCTTACAAGTAACTGCCGATTGCCTTACTAGTGTTCAATTTAATGATGGCGCGTAAGTCCATGCGACAGTAATCCTACTCCATGATTTTTGATGTTTACTAGGGATAGTACATATGATAATATAACAATGCGTTCAGTGCTTACGAACATTTCTACACACATTTATGGTGTATGACTACTTGCTTCAGCCACAAGTTTGTACAGAACCTTAAAAGAAAATAAGAAAAGAAATGCTTGACATGTATATCAAAAAGAACAAAATGTGCACACAAAACGACGCCTACTTAAAGAACTCTGCACGAGATTAAACTTATATTGAAGAAAGGAGGTAAATTGATTCTTATTCGTCATCAAATAACTTTGATCCAGATTAACTTCACTTTGCAGCTTGAGACATTTTTTCTGCTGAAAACATAAATTTTCAGCCATGTGCATCAAACATGAATATCCTTGCACGTATTTTATTCTGAAGTTTCACAGTAATTTCGGAGAAATGAAATGTGGTGTTCTTTAAAAAAACAGACTTTATTTTAAATAATTCTGCCCGATTCTAAGTTGTGCCGAAGTTACTTTTCTGACCACTCAAACCTCTTTGAAAGTAGCAGCTTAGCTGCATATTAAAGTGGAACATAGTAAGCTTTAGTGTGTGATGTTCAGTACGTTGATTGTACTAGAGGAATTTTCGGCTTAATATATTTTCAACTTACGATGGATTTGTTAAGATAGAAACATATTTCAAAGAAAGATACACCTACAGCTAGTTAAAATATAAGAACACATGTATATTTAGTTGCATGTTAATCATCAAGCACTCAAACAGCTGAGCGTTAAAAATATGCTTAAGTAAACATATAATCCGAAATTATTTTAAAAGTTCCAAAAATAGGTAAAAAAATATCTCAAAAGAAAGAAAGAGGGGAGGAAAACTCTGCTTTGTGGTTGAGGTAAAAAGTGCTTCAATTTTCCTATTTAATTTTGTTATTTCCAACTTTCTTTTTTAAAAATGATAATATACTTATAATAAATCTTTTTAAACTGTTTCGAAATTAATCCACTTTATATGATTCCTGTATAATACATGCTTTTATATAAAGATTCAGCTAAAGATAATACAAAAATTACAAACTAAAATTAGCCAATAGGATTAAGCTAGAACTGTAACTTTGCTAACATCGATATATTGAAAAAGTGCGGATGTCTTCTCCGCTTCTTTGTCTTGCCAGCTTGCTGTCCCCGCTTTTATGCTTACGTGAAAGAAGTAATAAACTTTGTTAACGAATGGATGTATGTCTTGCGTCGAACTTAGCTGTGTGCATTTAATAGTGAATATCTTTGTGCCTTCATTTGTGTAGCGAAGTGAATCAGTTTAAATCCTTATTACTTGTGTCTGCATCGCAGTGTTCAACCAACCAGCCATGATTACTGCTACATTTTTATACTCAAACTTCGTCATCGTGCATATACTTCATTACTATCAAAAATTTTATTACATATATACCTAGAAATATATAGAGAGATATATATAATACATATTCATATTTCTTTCTGAACAACAAACTCTATCATGGCCCTTATCTATTTTCCTGCGGACGACGATGACCAACCACGGATCGACATACATAGCTTCGAATATTTCATTCACTTCCCCCTGCTGCATTTATTGTGGAAGGTCCATCGACAGAATGCAGAGGATGAGCTTATGCGAGAGGAATGTGAATCAAGCGGTCAAACTGTTGTTGACCACATCCATGGCCACCGAAGCGCGCATTCAGTAATGGGTTATTGACAATAGCCATGGCACGTGATTTAAAAGTTCATTTCGACAGGAATTTTTTAGATATAATCTACGTCAACAGGTGCATGCTTCGATGGATACTTAATGCGTGAAATGAAATTCCACTCAAATAATAAACATTTAGAAACAGTCCCCTTCTAGAGAACAACACATGCATTTAAAGTCTCATTGAGTTTCTGCACTTACATAGGAGTTCCATGACTTAAGTTGAAAATGCGTTAGTCAAAAATGCATCTGATATTCTTAACCGAGTGAACTTGAAACTAGTTTGCTCAATAGTCAAAAGACTTACAAGAGGGTAAAAGCATTTCATTTAGAGCATGCTTTGTTATAAAATGTTCATTATCTAATTTAATTTATTGACTAAATAATAAATGACACTGGAAGTGAAAAGCTGAAGGCGTATTAGCAGGCACAAATAACACAAAACACGAACTTTTCAATCGTTCTTTTTGTTCCGTTTGTTTTTAGACAGATATGTTTATGGTGAGTATACCTACACCTGCTTTTTTTAGTCCAAAAGGGAGTTAGCCCTAATGAGCTATTAGTCTCGAAACGAGATTTTGCGTCGGCCACTATAAACGGCTGTGTCACTTTTCAAACTGTTGCCACAAAATATTATAGCCCTGCAATATTTTACAGATATTAAATAATAAAGGATCTACATATATGTATGTACCTCGCATTGTGAAAAACCGACGGTACCTACAGCCATCAAATTTTGAATAACATAGTCCTCCACTCGTACATGTGTACTTGGAAGACCGAATTTTATATTTCATTTTCCTAAAACTTTAATGGATTTTTTTTTATTAACAAGCTCAACGATTTGAAAGCGAGCAATGGCAACACTGCACGGATTAAAATATTACTATCTCCAGCGGATATCTGTATTCGGAATTTCTAAGGATAAGCTGTTTTTAAACATTTTGTGATTTTGATTTTGAATTTAATATTGCATAACAGCGAAGAAAGTGATTTTTAATAAATAACTTTAACACAAAAAACGTTAATAATAAAAGACAGAAAATGTTTTGCAAGATATCTTATTAAGAAAATTGGACATTGATATGATAAACTGAAAAAATATAGAAAAATGTATGCCAATGCTTAACACTGCATTGAGAATTCTAAACATATGCTGCTGTTAAATTTTTTGTAATTTTGATGTTGAATTACATATGACGTAAGGGGGAAGAAAATGATGCTTAATTATAAAGCTAGAAAAAAAAAGGGGGGGCTTAGAAAAAAGCGAGAGCGTAAAAGCCTTAATAAATCCTTTGGGCGATTATTAAAATCTGAACCCCTTCAGATTTTTTTTCTCTCTTTTTTTACGATTTTTTTAAACATATCTTTAAGGTGTTTTAAGTTAGCGATACGTGAACATCAGAAACAGAAAAAGAAGTTACTGCAAGTAGGCGATTCACGATATTTTTATTTTTTATTTAAATGGGTTATTCATTAGGGTAGCTAAGTTAATAGTTTAAAAAGTTATTTTATTTGCGTTTTTTAAAACCATTTTGCAAAGTTTTATTTTGTTTTGGAAGTAAGGTAAATAACATATATTTCTGATATAACATATCGTTTGCAGACTTACTAACTTTCTACCTCAGTACATTATCCTCTGGATACAAAATAATAGTAATACTGAAATTTTGCTGCGACATTTGGACTGCGATCAGCTACATATACTATTTTTTCACCAGATTTATTCGAAACATAATATACTTCTTAATAATACAATATTTTTCCCTTTATGTCTTTTGACTGAAATGTTAATGTAGAAACATATGTAGGAAATTTTAAAGCTGAGATTCTTTTTGAGATGAGTTTTAAAGTCACTGAACAATAAAGACTGAACATCATGTTTTGTAAAAAAAAGACATTTAAAGAAGAGGGGGGAAATATTTGCATACGTTTATACATTTTATATAATTTATTTACTTCTCAATTTTTAATATTTAATTCCTTAATTCCGAAAATTAGGTTCATTTTAAATAAAATTCACCCATTTTTTTATGATTTTTTAAAATTTGTATTTCTAAATAATTGTTATAAATTTTTCGAAAAAAATTTGAATTATAATCTATAAAAATATTACCATCATCTTAAAGTAGATGTATTTCTAAGCAAACCTGCAAAAAATTAGAGATTTTTATTCCTAAGATATACGTGAATTTATGTATTTGCGCGCTTTGAAATTTGGCATATTTCTGAAAAGCGATAATGACACAAATGTGATTTACGCACTTTGTTAAAAGTATTTGAAAGTATGAACGATAACTTTTTTCCCGCTCGTCTGCAACGAGCAACGAATAAAAAAAAAAAAAAGAAAAAGAAAAAGAAAGAAAAGGAAAATAGGTTGCTATGAATTAAGAAGTTCGCCAAGTAAATTATTCTTGGCGAAAACTGAAAAAAAAAAAAAAAATGCGCCACTATAAATTTTTGAATTTCTCCATAAATTTCGCACCAAATTTTATAAATCTAATATTTAGGCGTAATTTGAGTCGTAAAATGGAAATATGGAAAAATATTGGCACGTCATTTCAGAAAAAGTTCGATTTTGTGTCAACATACCTATGTTACAATAATGCTATATATAAATCTAACATATATCCTAAGTTGCGCTTTCAGGACATGAAAAACGCAATTTGAATTTCGTCAGTCGACCCAGTAGAACGGGAGATATAGAACTTCCCCCCCCCTTTTTTTTTTTTGCAGTGTATAGTCAGTAGATTAAGTGTATCTGGCGCACTTTTTGCTTTGAGATACTTTCAAAATACTATGATTTATCGAAAAGAATTATAGCTTACCTTCTGATAAGTACCTTACGACGATGGACTTACGTATTGTAAATCTAGTAACATCTGTACATAAGGAAATGCCTGGAGTTAGTACTCGCGACCTCTTGATCTTTAAAATATAGCTCTAGAAATTCTATTACTTGAGAGGTTCTCCTCTTTTAAAGTTTTAGTATTCGTAGCGGAATAGATATCCTGACAGTAAAGGATTTGCCTACGGTTATATTACAAAGAAGTTCAGATGAAGAAACCAACCTTTCACCTCTGCCATCTATTTTCTTTGCCCTGAAATATGCTGATTTTTGCCCCAGGGAAGAAGTTGAAGATGAAGAAGGAACTTCGTGTGCATTTAGTATAACACCGAAAAATAAGTTGCACTTTGGCTGTAAAGTGGGCAAATGACAATGGTGGTTTTACATGAAGAAGTTATGTGGCTTTACAATTTTGCATTTCAGTTGTAATTTAAAAACAGTTTAACTGCAACTGAAACCAAAACTGCAGTTACATTTTTTAAGTTCAGTTGCATTTCACTTATAATATTCAACACAATTTAAGTAAAATTTAAACGAAAATTAAACCTGAATTAACAGTTATATTTATAATTTGTTATTATAGTTCGAACTGAAACTAGGTAATTTAGCGTGTGTTGTGGGATCTCACCCTCTTTGCTATCATAAAGTTAAATGGATCTCACTAAGAAACCTGGCGACTTCTCGACAGGCGTGAATAACAACAGCACAGAAGAAGGGTAAAATAAACCCTTTATTATTCGTCAAACTCTTAACACAAATGCACGTATTTCGTGCTTGCAATAACACCGACGACTTGCGATGGAACTTAAAAGAATAGTTCCACAATAAATTTAAGTGTAAAATGTAATGCTGGATAAACAATTTAATTTAAATCTAAGTAGGCTGACTCAGCAACCTACCCGGCGATATACTTATTAAATGGCCAAAGGGGCATATCAGTAACTCAGCGTAGCAGCGAGGACAAACTAGTAACGTGGGCTAGCTAGTGGAACCAAGTTCTGAATAAACTACAAGATTCGTCTGCTTAAATCCTCTTTTCCCCTGAATTTAAATTTGCAGCCTGGCGAGGAAATGCGAAGAGAAAATGAGAGGTTCAGGAAAGGTACCAAACTTAAAATTGTTACGTAAAACAAGGAATACCTTACAGGCCTTCAGATTTAATTAATCTGTAATTGCTTCACAAACTAAAAGACTTAAAAGCGATAAACGCACGCCATTGAAAAATTAAGTTTATTTCTTTCCTAAGTTTATTTCTTAAAATATAAATTTATTTCGGAAATTATTTAAAATACGGTTTATTTAGATAGTCAATCGACATTTTTAAGAACATTTTTGTTGCCCTATTGATATTAAAAAAAAGTTCTAACATTTTTTGTCAGAAACATATCAACAAACAACTATATGTCTTAGCTGTTAATAGAATTCTTCGGTTAAAATGTAATCCTAACCTTTTTAGGTAACTTTCGTATTTTTGGGGGTAAAACTTCATTGTAGGCAATTACATGATTTTTAATGAAATATCCCTTTTAACTTCTACACGAATAAGCGCTTTAATTTTAAGTGTATATCTTAACTGCAAGTACAGCTGTTAGATCTAATATTGCATTCTAACATGGCACTACTGACGCATTATTAACGTATTATTTACATAAAGGTTTGGTCATACTATTTTAAATAACAGTATATGGAGTTGCATTTTTAGAGGAAGCAATGAATTTTTCTTTCATTTACTGAACTAGAAGAAGGGAGTTTTGAATGCAGAAGCGTTAAATAAAAACATTCAAATACGTAGCGTTTCGTATTTCTTGAACGATAACTTCAATTTTTCCATATTCCTCATTCGTATGACAAACATAAGCAAGGAAAAGGAAAATTCTCACACGTCTAAAAAAAAAGACCAATGGGAGTCTGAAAAGCAAAGTAAGGAAAAGAAAAAAATAGATATATTTTAGAAGGAGGAGAAAATACAATCACTGGTGGAAAAGGAAAAAAAAGGGCTAAGATCACAGTCGTCTGTGTTATACTTCCCACCGAGCCCATTGTTTCATTGGATAGAGTTATGATGTTTGGAACACTTTCCCAAGAACTTTCCAAATATGCTTAAAAAAAAGAGTCTTGTCAATTGGCTATTTGTGTCAAACGAACTGTTTTACAGACATTGATGGTTTCAGGTACTGGTAAAAGTCATTGTCCTATTGATGCATTTGCGAAGGAAGTCATTTTAATTTAGTGTTCTCCAAGATGTATCAAAAAAGAATCCGCGATGTCATGTTAAAAACTTTTCACACTTCAAAAGTGGGGTATTTTTTTCACTTAACATAAAATCCTGAGCAGACAAAACTGACAGGTAAGAATAGAAAGAATCAAAAGCAAGTGTGGCCAATGTAAGAAATATAAGTACTTTAATTTATTTTCCTTGCGTGTTTGCAAGTAGTCAGTTCACAATGTGCTGCCATTCTGCAAAACATAAGGTTTTAAAATTATTTTATCTGTTTATTCTGTTTATCGCTGATAAACAAGCAGAGTGATTTAAATGAAGTAAACTCATAAATAGTTTTATATTTGTTTAGCTTTTTCAATAGCGTAACTACCTCATAAAAATAGAAATACATTTAATTTATAACATATCTAGCTGATAACTTGTATTAGCATTTGCGGTTTGTAGGTAATTAATGAAATTTTTTTTCTATCACTGTATGTTACGTAATAGGTCAACATTAATTTTTTTAAACTTTATATTTTACGTTTTTTAAACTTTTCTTTAACATTTTAAATGGAAAATTCTTCATTCTTCTTTTAAGTGCTGCACGATAATCCGAATTTTTCACATTGAACTTTCTCTATTTTATTTTATTTACTTATTTTTACTTCTTTGTACGAAGTAAAAAGGAAGTATTGCAATCGCGAAACATTTCGGGTATCATATTTCAACGGAAATATCCATTTTGACCGCTATCGAATGCGGTAACCCATTTTGACCGTTAACGATGTTTTTGCGGGATATCTGAACGTAAAGGCAAAATAAAGGACTCTTTTTCCCCAAAAAAATTATAAAACTGATTTAAAACGGATTCTGAAGAGCTTTTTTCGTGGCGTCTGCACGTAACGTACATACGTGCGGACGTACAGGCGCTACTTGCATAAGTGATACATACGCACGTACATATGTATGTATCTCGCATAACTCAAAACGTTGAAATTTTGTATATAGGACTGTCATAACATGCAGATGTGCGCCTCCTATTTTGGTTGGAATTGGATTAAAAGTAAATAAATATATATATATCCATTCTGTTACTCGGCTCGATAAGCTCCGTTTCTTTATTCTTATATCTTTGTAAATTGTTTGTAAATTTTGTTTTAAAAATGATTGAATTATGTTGTTCTTACCTTCCGGTTAAGGTTTTTATGCCTTTAGTTAATCTGCATGTTATAATTGCAGAATTATCAAAAACTTAAAAGTTGTTTAGGTGCGGCTAAGCCTATTTAGTTTGGCCATAGCGGCCATATTTGTTTCTATTTGAAACTTAGCAGAATAGTGGATTTGTTGCCAGTCTAGAGAAACTAGGCTTCGCAACAACAAAGATAATGCCTTCTTTTATTATTGCGAATTAAATCCTGCTCTTAATCCATTCTGGAATTTATTCGAGGAAATAATTGTTTGAGATTTACTTCGTAGTTTTTAATATAGATGTTTTGAGTTTTTATGCACTTTTGCCTTGTCGCGAAGTGATATCTGAATTAATTGAATGAGAATTACGGAATTATCTGTGAAAAACTGTTTCTGTTTTGTTGTTGTTTGTTTATTTAATTTCTTTTATGCATCGTTTTAGATTTATCATAGTACTTGAATAGAACATGTGGCAACGATTAGATAGTTCTTCAGATGCTATACAAAATTTTTGTGCATTCTGAGTTATAAAATGAAGGAGATGTAACGCTGTTAACTGAGCCTAGCGCCAGAGAGTCGCTATGGTAAACAAATATAGTGAATTTCAAAGAGTGAATTTATTCTATTGTGGTTTATGCGCTATCGCCGAAGTAGATTTAATTCAATCCAATAAGTTTAAATGAAATGCAAAATGCGTATGATTTAATATTCCGAATAAGGAAGTCATGTGATGTACACATCAGACTTCTTATTATTGTTAAAGAAAGAATTGTTAAGACTGGCAGAGATTAACATGTAATTCTTGATACAACTCCAAAGAAATTCACACAGACTAATTAACACCTTTTTTCATTTGCATATCATAGCCAAAAAAATAAAAATTCTTAAGCTGAGCTATATTAATGTACGACGTTAAAATGTCTTTTATTAATTATACCAAATGTATTATTATCATTATTACGCAAATTGCACATATTGTTTTCAAATCAGTGTGCAAAAAACAGTTTGTTGTCATAACTTGAAACATAAATTAGAGACCTTACACCTTCAATAGTGACAAAGAATCTTAAGTAAGACAGCGGATGTATTTATTGTTCGTTATAAACCTCGGACATAAACGATAAAAAGCATTTTTTCCCCATCACCAACTCAGATTGGATTTACATATCTAAAGAGATGCTCCTTCTTCTCTGCCAAAAATCAAATAGCAGGACTTCCGAAGATACAGATTTTACGTGCCCCATAACTGGTTACTATTTGCAAGATAAAGGAAAGGCTTTATATCTCATGATTTGATATAATTTGGAAAAGAAAAGATTAGAGCCTAGCGTAAAATAAAGTGAGTAGTGATATGGTTTTGCAAAGTAATCTGATGTGTTCATGCAATTAAAATAGAAAAACTTTTTAATTTGTTCTACAAGTCTTCGTAAGTCTCAATCAAGTGTTATAATTCTTTGCTGACTCATGTTTTTCTCAAGTGCGCAGCTGTTATAATGCGTTTATCTGCAGGCGAAAGGGGAGTTGTCAGACAGGATAATGACAGTAATAATAATAATAATAATAACAGCATCGGTCATGTAATAATTAAATTGTAACAAAGACTTGTTGTTAGTTGGCGCTTGAATGAGTCTTTTTTTTAACCTATAAACGGAATTATGACAATGGAAAATTTTCCAGCTTGAAATTAACAGTTCACATGTTTACAAAAATTATCAGTTAAATAATCACGGATTTTATGAATTGTAAATTATAAATAATTATTAAAAATTACATGTATTATTAAAAAGTACAAAACGTAACTTTCAATGCATATTTTTAATCTGGAAGATAAATTAAGGTCTTGTGTTACGCTTAGTGATAAGATGTATCTCTTAGAATTAGTATTTTGCTAGCCCGCACAAATGATAAATTACAGATGGTAATTTCAAGTGAATTTGCCACTTAACAAGGCTGGACGAAGCCAGTTTCACGAGTCGGGCAGGTGAAGTCTCAGTGCCTTTTAAACATTTCAGAAACAGGAAAAATGGTCGTTAATTTTTAATATATTTGGCCTCCTGTATAGCTTTGGACTCCGAATAGCCACTCACATTGACTGCTCCTTGTTCTGGCTTTGCCCTGTAATGTAATATCGAGCGAGACATGGAGTAAGATATCCAAAATTCATTAATATTTTTGGACTTATTGTTCCCTTTCGAGGCTTATTTTGTTAAGCGCCCTCTAGCAGAGCACCATTCCATCCAGGTGGTACAATGGATAGTGACGCTAAATGCCGTACAGTTGGGCCCGGGTTCGAATCCCGGAGAAGGCATAGATATTTGTTAAGTGTCTGTGTGTCTGTGCTTCGAGGGAGCACTCAAAATACTCTATGGGATGAAAGTCCTCTCGAGTGGCTGGTGGTAAGGAAAGAGGGTTGCGAGACCCTTAAACCACTCCCCTTACGAGTGTTCTGCATTAAAATTGGAGGGAGCTTAACAGTTAGCAAGGTCAGCAGATATCTAATATAGTATTTACGGTGCCGGCCTTGTTTCAGCCGGTACCTACACCGTATTGACGAAGAATGGGTTCTTACTCCCCGTTTGCACGTCAACGCCTTCTTAGTACTTCACGAATCAGGCAGGTTCCTCTAGATCTCCTCAGCATCCACAAATGGGCAACCACGCTCACTTTAAGAAATTAAGCACAATGATTCTTAAACCTTCTGAGTCACCTTCCTTTTATTTGAACTATAGTTAAGCAATATCTAATTTAACAGTTATATATTAAAAACATTTAATATTCATAAGTTTTTGAATAAACTATCAACACAAATAAGTAAAAACAAGGGTTTTTTTTGGTAATAAAACTTTACGGTCATGCAATAGTAATAATAGTGTTAATAAATACAAAGCACTGCCTTTATCGTTAATATAATAACAATCATGTTTTATGGAAATAGAATTTAAGAACTGAAGAAGAAAAGCAAAGTGTGATACTATTATATATCTAATATATTCAATCATGTTGTTGATGATCTTTAAAGCTATCACAAAAATATTGCCAATACTGCTGCTCTTTTGAAACCTACAGACCCTCTTACCCTCTTCTTGATGTCTAATTCCTCATTCTTATAGTACAAATACGTCAAGGGGGCAGTATTGCCCACTATTAGAAAAACATTTCTCTGCTGTTCACATTCCTAATACAACAATAATAATGAAGATAATAATAATAACAAAAATAACAAACATTTCTTGTCAATTAATATTCGTAATTAGGAAGTTCTCAGAGGCGTGACTATTTGCATAATCTTGAAAAACAGGTTATCAACGCCTCGTTAAACGGTATACATCTTTCCAGAAGAAGACGGAGAGACTTCTAAGAATTAATTACACTTTACTTTCTTCCGTTTTTCTGATTATTTTTTAAATTTCTTTTTCATTTCAAATACCACCTACCACAGTGCAGATTGAGCATCAGTAAACATACGGCTGTGGGCGTCTTTTATTACTGTAATCCCCGGTATTTGAAACGTCTTGCCGTTTGCTACCCTTGGGACATTTGCAGCTCTCCTTGAACTTGAACATTTTGAGATCAGCTGTTGACCCACGTGCTCGGGTGACAGTTTAGAAGGCAAACGTGTGTCTGATGAGGCAAGGAGAGTTATCCACCCGTAAGATTTTTGCTGTTTATCTCTTTCATTGCTTTCATTTTAGTGAATGAGTAATGGAAGTTCGCTGTGAAAAATCGTCATGTTCCATTCGTGTAAATAACCTGAAGTGGAATTTGTCTGAATAGTTGAAAGAACAGTTATTTAAAGATTAAGAATTTAACTTCCTTGCTTTTCACTACAGCTCCCGTCATCATATAATTTATCGACTGCTTGGTTTGGAAACGCTTACAGGTAAACAATCACTATCAGTTTTGAACTAAGAAAAAGTTGCGTCCTTATAACACGTGGGGCATGGGATTAGAACTAAAAATACGTGCTATGACAGCTCCTATAGGAATATTTCAAAAGTTTACTTAGCATTAAAAATTGCTCTTATTAAAAAACAACATAATCTTACACTAGACAATTATAAGATCCGCCTTATTATATGCAACATCTATATGGAAACGTACAGCAAAATCCATTCCTCAGAAGATCCAAACAACTAAACTCAAAATAAAGCGAGATAAAAGCTTTTTCTTGGCATATTGAAAGTGACGTAATATAAGAAGTTCTCAAAATCGGCATCATCACAAAATTTATCCAAATGGAGATATTAAATGTTATTTAATATTGAAGAATATGAAATCGCTTTTATCACAATACAAAGAGACAACTAATCCTCCTTTGACAAGTACCCTTACCTCGCCAATGCTTTATTACTCAGAAATTCTGTAATTAATATTTCACAAATTACATTTAAGGCTTAGTATATAGTATCTCCAGTTATCATGGCTATATATAATTTTGTATTGATTTTAAAGTAATACGACACTTCAAGGCTGTCTATTCCATTCATTCTCCTATACTAACATCATCGCCACAAATCTATGTAAAAATTAAATATATTGATATATAATATTAACGGAAGGGAATCTCATCGACATATATCTGCGTATGTACGTACTTAAAAGTGAACTTGTACTTAACAGTGAAAATCCGGTTTACACAGTTCACTCAACGAATTACTTCAGTAAAATACAACTTATAGACCAGGAAGTGCAAAATCATGGGACATTACTTTCAAAAATTAAATAGGTGTTGTTGTATGCATGTGTATATAGGTTGGGGCAGAAAATCCTGACTTTTTTAAAAATGAAAGCTTATAGTAAATAGAAAGAACTCGTTTTAATTCATTTGCAGGTTTAAAGTACGTTGTTAATGTAAAAAATAAAAATAAAAATTATGTCAGTATTAAGTTCTTAAAATGGCATCCTTCAAACGTCGTTCTTCTCGGTCCACATACTGGTGGAATCGATTAGCGAAATTTCGCATAACGTTTCAACATTTTCTCGGTATGGAAGCTTCCACGTCAGAACGTTAGATGTCCTAGACACATCTTCTTTAACACTTAAATGGAATTATTGGAAAAGTCAAACAGTAAGAATCAGCATAGTATTTGTAAATTTTGCAGGACTAGTTTCGATGGTTTAGCTACAGAACCATCGAAACTAGGCGTGTAAAGTTTACAAATATTTTACGTGTAAAGTTTACGAATATGATTCTTCTCCAATAATCATTTTTCTGCGTGTTACTTTAATATAACTTAAATGGAATCCCTAGCCAAGTGGGCAGTTTTCACATCCTGTTGAAACCACAGGTTATTCCGATTTAAGCGCTTTTTGCGAAATTTTGGAGCAATGAAGTGCAGTTTCTGCATTGACTAAGTGTCTAATTATCTTACCCAAAGAAATATCGGACGATATCCCAAACATTGACACTTCAAACAGTGACATCATACTGTAACCCGTTGTGAGTGTAGTGGATGTTCAAGAAGTTGTACGAAACTGTGTTGGTTGACTTAAGCAGTTTGTGGACTGAGAAGGATGACATTTGCAAAATGTCGTTTTCAAAATTTCATTTTGGTAAAATTTTTATTTAATTTTATTTTTAATAATGGCGTACATTAAGTTGCAAAGCTACCACTTGAAGAAAAATTATTTCTTTATATTTCTTGTGTTATTTCATTTCAAAAAACGTTAGGTGTTCCTCCTCATCCTGTATATGTAAACCAAAATCACAGCATGTCCGTTTTATACACATACATTTACTTTCTTAATACGCTATAATACATTTAGCTAATTTGATCCCAAAGCAGTTTTTGTCATCCTAAATTTGAAACTCAGAACTATATCAGCTAAATAAGGGTAAGGATCGTACTTATGGAAGTCACTTCCTACTTCGCGCTTTGGTACAGCTGCTACGAAATCAATCAATTTATAAATTTTGACAGTTTTGCAAACATAAGGTTGCTATTTTTGATACTATGAGTGCTTGTTCCTAGCTAACGAAAACGTCATTTACCGCCCTATTCTTATTGAAGGCATTTCAAGATTATTATGCATTTCTCGTACGTTTTTTAAAAGGATGAAATCAAGACGTAACTTAGATTTACTATCTACCATTTACTGAATGTAACAGAGTATCCAATCCGTCCCACGAATGCTGGAAAAAAACTCCGGAACACAAACCAAAGGGAAAGGCATTTCACATTACAAAGTTTACGCTTTCTCATCTTCTTATGAAGAGGAATCTGACTGCTGGATTCATCATCATTATGAGTGGAAAATATGCTCTTCGTAGTCAACTTAACCGAATCAGAAAAATATAAAGCACTTCCCAGAGAATTAGCGTATTCTTTTACGCGTGCTGTTGCAGTGTATTTCATTAGAACTAGCGTATCAATTGGAAGATCTCGTATTCCTAGGGACAATAGAATGAATTTTTAACTTTTTCCGCCTGCGAAAAGTATAATGGTGTCTAGAATAGCACCCAAACTAATGTACGATGGGTGAAACATCATCGCCATATGAATCCACATGAATGATCTTTAAGTGAGAGAGAATGCGAAGAATTATCGCACTTGCTTTGTTGTGTAACTAGTGAGCACGTCCAGCCAGCAAACTGAAAGATCAGCTGTTCGAATCCTAGCGAGAGACTAATTTAATAGTCTATACAACTTTTGTAAATAAAGTCATTTTATTAGTAAAATCTACGAAATGACATACTTATTCTGACAGGGAAAAGATTGCTGTTTACTATTATTATTATAGCAATAGCAATACTTAATTCAATTTGTATTTTATCGAATTTGAGAGTAATTCAAATGGTAGCCAAAACGATTAAAACGGGTATTTGATATTATCCAAAACAGAATTGCATTGTTCTTTATCAAAAGGAATAAAATTATTTCAAATACGAAATATTAGATTTTCCTTGTTTGCTATTTTAATGAATAAACAATAACTAAAGCAGGAAAATTCGAATATATTCATTTCGTTTTCATTCTTGAAAGGAAAGGAAAAAGGATATTATCATACTTTTGGTTTCATTCTCACAATACTTTTTCATTTAATTTCCGGTATCGACATCTTCCTATACAGTGCACTTTTTTTACAACACTGCTCGAGGTACCGCGATTTCAGATATTACGCTTGTGCTGCTTAATGCTTCATATAATAACTCGCCTATTAATAGAAACATCTGATGTATACTCCACATGACTACCTTGTAGGAAATGCTGAATTATGCGCATTTTTGCTGCATTTCATTTAAACTTATTTCGTTGAATTTCATTAGAGGTATATTTCTCATTCAATTAATTCAGTTCTCACTTCGCGACAAGGGTCAAAAATGCATAAAACCTCAAAATATCTTTATAAAAATTTTAAAATATATAAAAATATAAAACATAAATGCAGTTAAAACGATTTAAAGAAAAATTTTTACAATTAAAATTAGCGTTTTTACGCAAAAATAACAATTCGGTCAGCACGCAAGAAGGCAAATTTTTCAGAGCACAAAACTGAAAGTTTACTTTTGGTCTCACACGGCAAAAAGACACTGAAGGCTTAGAAACTGACTTGATTTATTATGGACGCTATGCTGATTCCATATATGGAATAGTTTAATCACCTGAATGATAATTCCAGAATGGATTAAGCATGATTTAATTCGCAATAATAAAAGAAGACGTGATCTTTTTTGTTGCTAGGCTTAGTTTCTCTAGATTGGCAATAAATCCACTCTTCTGCTCAGTTTCAATGTAAACAAATAAGGCTGCTATGGTAAAAAAAAATGAGGCTTAGCCGCACTGAAACTACTTTTAAATTGTTGATAATTGTATAACTATTGCATTCAGGTTAACTAAAGGCACAAAAACCTTAACCGCAAGATAAGAACAAAATAATTCAATCATTTTCAAATCAAAAAATTGCGAAATTTGCCAACATAAAATGACTGAGCTGACGGAGTCGAGTAACAGAGGGAGTAAATATGTACATATATATTTGTGTACTTCTGGTGCTACCGATTCTCAGCAGAAGGGAGGGGCTTAACTACGTGCTATAGCAGTCCTATATACAAAATGTCAATATTCTAAGGCTACTCTTGTTTGACTTATGCGAGATACATACATACATACGTACGTACTCAGTTTTATAATTCGTTTGGGGGAAAAAATCCTTTGTTCTGTTATTAAGTACAGATGTCACGCAAAAACATCGTTAAATTGAATTCGATAGTGGTCAAAATGAATATTTCCGTTGAAATACGGTACCCGCAATTTTTCGTGATTACAATACTTCCTTTACTTCGTACAAGGAAGTAAAAATGATTTGCCAAGTATGAAAATCTTTTGTAGTTGAAGAATAACATCTAAAAAACAGAACGCACTTAGTCACAGAGGATCTGATCATTTCAAAAGGATAGATTGCGTGAACTTTAAAAAAATCCACGGTCAAAATTTTAATTTTTGGGGAAGCTATGAAGCCCAAAATAGCAGCTGATAATTGTATAAACTTTTTCCCCTAAAAATAATTTTTTAAACATTCATAAATACGGCATATTCACATTTTCGCATTGTACGGAGCAATGAAGCACTTCTAAAAATAGTGATTATTTATTTACACAAAAATATGTATTGAAATGGATTTTTATTCGCCAAAATACTCAGACTCTGTGACTCCAGAAGAAAATTTTGGAAACTTGGGCGCAAACAAACCGAAGTACCGGATTTGTTTTTTTAAATGGATGCGCAAACATTCGGAATCTCTCGTCCGTAGTAACGTAAGTGAAAGAAGAATCAGTCTCTCCTACTAACGGAACTGCTGTGCAGATCATTTCTCAAACCCTATCTCAAAACTATCTGAGAAGAGCCCACTTGAAAATGTGAATTTTCTTTGGTAGTTAAATTCAACGAAGAAACACTTTTCCACCTGAAATGCCGACGGATCTAATAGTTGTTTACTAAGAAGGCTATATTATCTCCTTCTACAACCGCGAAATACTCGTATGATTCCAGGATCAGTTTGAAAATCAGAGAAATATTGTCATAGAGCGAGCTAAGGTACTACTTTCTAAGAAAAGTAATTTTTCAAACATGAATGGCTTCCTTAATATAAACTTCTTATTTACTAGATGGTATAGGTCAAGTTTTTAATTAGATTTCATAATCATCTCAGGCATTGAAGCCGAAAGTTTCTCTTATAAGATTCTTGAAGCATTTTAATTGCTACCATTACTTTGTTATTAGATCTTCGCATTTAAAGGCATCATATATACTTCTGGCTTGACAAGACCTTTCTACATTGCCGAACGAAGATCCATATGGGGTGTATGGTTGCATTTAGTATAGTATTAATGCCAAAGAAAACAGTTTACTTAATTTATAACATGGCCCATTATGTCTGTCACCCTGAACAGCAGCTCTCTAATTGTCCGCCCTTTAATATCTGGTATTCCTTATATTCCTTTATTAATTTAATTATCTTTTTATTTCTTAATTTATACAAATTCTCCATAACCTTGAAAGTTTTGTCTTAATCCCGCATTTCTATCTGGAAGGGTGCTCGGAACTACTGTGAGAAGTTAATATCGGAGAAGTCTGGCTGCTGTATTTCAACACGATGCAATCCATTCTTACTCAATGCGTGCTTTTAGCTAATGAATGCCTATAACTTAACTTTTCAAAAAGTGCTTTATGTCAAGATAAACCTCAGATAATTGATACAGCGAATACTGAATCAGTAGGTACCAAAGCACGATTGCATACTGATTCAAAATCGTTCAGCTATTTTACAAACATTGTACTGTTATAATCTGAACGATGATTATCTTAAGCCGCATAGATTAGTAACAGCAGTTGCAGTTTAAAGATAGCTGGATAATCTGAGTTGACTACTGTTTGGTAACGTAAAAGATAAAGGATATTAAAAATGGGAGGCCTAAGCTATAGATGTTTCTAATATAAATAAAGCTATTCAGTAATTGCTTAGTAACGTTTAATAACGTTTGTGATTGGTGTGGTGCAAATAAATTTGCCATTGAAATAGTATATGTGAGAGAGAAATATGTACTCCCAAATAGGAATCCTTCCACTCTCTCTCTCTGAAAAAAAAAATTAAACATATATATAAATTTGATAGCGTCTCTGAGCTCAGTTAAGAAGTGATACAACCGAATTAAATTACTTTCTTGCTAATTAAGAGTTGAATTTAACAGGAAAAGAAAAATTATATTCCATTCATCAGTAAACACTGAGGTTAGGTTAGATTATTTGTAAATGACATAATTTTGGAGGAATTAATAATTAGGAGGAATGCATTCATGGATGATCTTCTAAGGGTTTTTTTGTTTATGTTATTACTGCAAAGCTTTGAGGGCTATCTGCCTAAGACAGGGATACCTTCATGAAAGAATTCCTAAGGAAATGTGGCTTGTATTCACGTGACACAAGAGAAAAAGGACAAAAAACACGCATGTAGCATGCCTTGGTTTGAACCCAAATGTAACTTTTAGTACTCACAGGTCTTAAGCTCGGCCGCTCAGAATAACCTTCTTAGAGAAATATCTATAGTTTAGTGTATTTTGCTTCCCCCCCACCTCGACGCCAATTAATGTTACATCACGCAGCAAAACTGATGTTTCCCGGGATGCCTCAACCCCTCCCTTGCAGTTGAATTCTTTACTTGCATTATTCACGCAACCTGGACCTATATCATCCACGCAGCTTGAGCCTGGATCCTCTCACAGACTGTCCTAGATCCTTCTTTTAAAACATCCGCATTGTTTACAGTAGGATCATCTACCCAGCGCAGCGTTGTCCATTCGTTTAAAATCATGATTAGTAATGAAGAATCTGATATTTCCTTCTCATAATGTAATTGTTACTGAATTTTCCTTCAAGGAAGACGACTTAAATAATTATTTTCGCTGTATTCCATTGATTTCATTCAAACTTATAGTTTTAGGTACAACAATTAACACTTTCCTGTATTTCATTCAATAAAGCAGAAAACTGCATAGGACTCCAAATTTTAAACAGATGAAGAAAGCGCAATCTTTTTCAGATTTTAGTATAACACCTCAAAATATCATTCTGATTAAAGAACCGTCGAATCGCAGAAAGTAAAATATAAAAATGAAGGAAACAAATGATACTGTACCACGTATGTGACATATACCGCTAGAAACATTTTTTAAGTACGAAAAAGCTGCACATAGTCTTAAAAATCCTTTGCTGGATACATTATGTATTAAATACATTTTATAATTGTATCAATGAAATACATTAGCAGAAAAAAATAAAGATTTAAATTATTAAAAGTAATGTGGTTATTGTTTTTATGTCGCCCATTTGTTAATCTGTAAACTAATTAAATTTGAAACACGTATTGAAGACATTATGATTGTCAAATGGCAATATATTTACTATGTGCCAGGGTGTGCAGATGATAAATTAAAAGTCTTAATTTTCCTTAATCGCAACACTTGCCAAGACATGCCGATAATAAGTGCTGCTTTTTTCCTTCACTTTCCCAAAGTAAGATCCTGTCTACGGATTTTATTTTGCAAGGATGTGATTTTAAATGCAATCGAAAGCAATGAAACCTCTTCGAGATGTTAAAATGCAATCTAACAATCGTTTCCAAAGTTTTGTTAAAACCCTAAAATGATTTTAAGGCAAATAGTTACAATCTGCCTGTTACAGTCTGTTACTTTAAAATAGCAAGTTCAAGGTTATTTTCTGCCGTCCAACTTTCCTCGTAACCATAGGAACGGCAGCTGCAACAGATGATTTGAGTAGCTTAAATCTTTTTCCTCGACTTCTTTTTCGTTTAGCGTGTTTCGTTTGATGGAAAGCGCTCGAATGAACTACAATCTCAAATGAGGTGGAGAAAACAAGTGTTGTGTCGTGATGGCGACAAACATTATGATCGCAAATTGGGAGGACTTGTAATTAATTGTCTTCAAGTGCACATTTTAAGGAAAGAAACTATAGTTTAAGAGTTAATTCCGGAAATTCAAGGTACAAAACATGATGCTATCACAAACGGAAGAGAAACACGCCAATGTAAAATTTAAAATTAAAGGAAAAAATATAAAAAAAGGCAGTCTTAGTTTGGAGTAGATTTCGAATGAAACTCCGTTGATTCGTCTCGAAATTAGTAAAGTTTTAGTCAAAATTTAAACTAAATTAAAGTTGCTTTTTTAAATGATGTCACATATTTAAAACAAGCTGTTTGAAATCCAAATAATGAATGGTAAAAAATTCTTTAATTTTACTCCAGCAAAAATATTTAAGCTGTATAAAGAATAAGCTACATAAAGATGTACTGAGGAAAATATTTAATTATTGAAAATATAAATATGCATTTGTTTTCAATGGATCGTTTGCGAATGTTCAAAAAATGCGATTGTCTGAATTTGTTGAGCATTGTAAACAAATTTACTTCTTGCATACGTCCATTATTTTAACGCCGTTGATCATTGCTTCATTCAAAGCGATTTTTTGCCGTTAAGAATGCTTCCATTCTTAGACACAAAATGGTAGTGACATGTTTGTTTGAATTAATATTTATTTAATGGCTCTTAAGTAAAGATGAGAAATGACAATTTTTGGTATTTTACGAATTGAAAATACATCCAATACTTTTTTTCAATATTCAAGCTCTCGAATAGAACACTCAACGAAATAATACAATAATTAAAAAAAAAAAAAAAAAAAAGCGACTGATTCCAAAAATAAAAATCAAGGGCAAATAGATCAGTTATATTTAAAAAATCTAATCAAAATCTTTAATTAAATCTTCTTTGATTACTCTTCTTTTAAACGCGTATTATGCTTTAAAAATTTGTAACGGTATTTATATATAAAGTAAATTATCTTTCATATAATATCATTACCCCAATAAAAAAAATGAAACAACAACAACAACAACAAAACATACGCATCGTTACTAGTTTGGTTGGCACATTTGCATTTGCGCAAGAAATCAATTTCATTGTTTGAAACATTGTGACAGTCGAGTTCATACTGCCATGATGTCAAAGTTCTATGTAGCACGTAGATTAACTCTTCACCTTTTTTTCAGCAATTCTGAAATTTGATTAGCTTTGATAATTAAATCTATAACTCTTTTTCATTACCTAATTACTCTACGTAATTCTTGATAATCATATTTTTCGGAATAACTTTAGAATGGAGATTTAAAAAAGGCAACATGTTAGATTAGAATAAATCGCTATTATAATAACAAAGATTTAGGCCTTTTTAAAGTTATAAGCCTAGATCTTCATAATTTACAACCGATATATTACGTTACCGGTGCATTGATGCACGTACCCAAGCAAAATGCTACTTTAAGATAGCTGTTGTCATTGTACTTTCAGTAACTTCCATATAATCATTCAACATTGCTGCAAAACTGCTCGGCCTTACGCTTACTGAGGTTTTACGAAGCATGTCTTAAAATAACAGCACATGTAGATAATGTGCAACGGAGATCGTGTTCAAATTACTCTTACGCTGTAAGAGCAGTTTAAATACAATATATGTGCATCACAATAACTTTTACCTTCATTTTATTTATTTATATCCCCTTTTGAATCAGAGCCATAAAGTGCTCATCGGCCTAAAAATTACGAATTTTAAAAACAATTTGCTTTTTATTTTAATTCATATAAATAACAATTATAAATGTTTTATAAATAATTTTTTTGTTCTATAAAACAAAATTAGAATTAATTCTATACCGAATATGTAAAAAAAGTTAGGAAACATTTTTTATTAATTGCAATAATAGTGCAAATGTCTATAAAAATTATTAACTGGATATATTTTAAATTATATCAGATCCATATGTATTATAAAAAATAAAATGTATTGCACTTTCTCGGTATGAGGGCAATTTTAAAAAGTATTGGACAGCCCGTGAACTAATGGCTTAAGCGCTAATGTTTGGCATTTGTAAAATAAATAAATAAATAAATAAATATAAAATAAAATAGGACTATAAATTAATAAGTGGATTTTTAAAGCACTTTTTAAATCAGCTCTTTTAAGGAACAATGCTGTATCTGAAAGATAAATTAAAGTTCGAAAGGCAGTACTCTGGAAATTGGCTATTAGACAAGCCGTAAGAAGAGAAGCCAAACATATTATATCTTATGGCAACGATTGTTGGATCATGGGATTAATAAATGCCCTTTTAGTGTAGTGGAGGCAAAATTTGAAAATAAATATGTCGTTTTTTAATCTAAAGACTTTTAAATATCAATATATTAGGCCGATAACTTTTTACAGGCATTTACATCATTTTCATAATTAATAAAAAAGAATCCCTAAAGCCATTACAAGTACGCAAGTAACAAAATAATTATTTGATTATTTGTACAGCATATGTTGGTCTTTTATAATAAAATTAAAATATTCCTGTCGAAACATAGCTAGACATTTTTAATGCAAAAAATTGTGACGAATATTCCAATATTATCTTTCTGGAAATTCACTTTTGGTAAGGTTTTAACAAATGATGAAATAAACTTACCTCAACGTTACGGCGAGAACAATCGAATCGGGAAAATTTCTCAAAGCTTTCGACGATTTTAAAGCCGCTTTTCCTTTACTAGTGGAATACAAAGTTTACCTAACGTTCTCGCCGCTTACGCTAGAGATGGTCTGACAGTTTACAATCCAGAACTCCACTAGTTATCGTGAGCGCAGGTCACATGACCACGAACATCCAATCAGGACGAGGGACGAGCTCAACCGTTTACTCTCCCTTGTTTTTTTTTGATGGGCTCTTATTTTGAAGGTAGTTTTTCCTCTTCCGGTAAAATTCGGAGCACTAATACGTATTGTTTTGTTTTTCGTAATTGGGTGGGAGATGATTTTTACATGACGTGCATCTTTTTACCGCGATTTAGTTTAAAAATAAAGAATTAAAGCATGGGACTGTTTATCTTGTCGCGAGAGGACCTGAAGATATTTCTTTGAAAATTTGGTGATTTGACTGTCAAGAAAACAGAACGAAGTTTCGGTCCTTTTGAACACATGATGAATGTGACGCTTATTTTGAAAAATCCCTTTTTCCATTTATTTTCAAATATTTAAGACATGTGCCTAATTTTACGTTTCCCACAGGTCGTTCTAGTTTTATCATGAATTATCAGCATGCTTACTTGAACCAAAATAAATAATTGACGGTTTATATGCTTGTAGTTCGAATCTCCTCCCCCCCACTTCATTTATCATCTGAAGAAGAAACACATAAGGGAAAAAATGCAACAAATTCGTTGTTAGGTAGAATACAAACGTAATTAAAGGCCCAGAGCATGATTAAAGCCCGGGATCTCCGATCTTGGTAAGGTGGATGTAACATAATATATGCGTTAGGAAACCTTTTTTTTAATAATTTTATTTATATTGATAATATTTGTAAAAACCATCCATTAGGTTGATTAATAATTGAATCAACTGCGTTTTAAAAATCTATCTCTTTGTTTTTCATGCAATATGTAAAAAAGATGATCTTTTTTTTTTGGCCGTGAATTACATCAATTAGATATATTATTGATAAACATAGCTTATTTAGAAATATGCGCGTAGTTTTTAAATTGCTCAGTTAATTAATCAACGTAGTGCTATAATTTCAAAAACAAATTTTGTAAATTTTGAATTTAAAAAAAAAAGCCAGATTATGTGGATGATAAATTAAGCCGTTTGAAGTATCAGGTATATGAAAAATGATATTTACCGCAACCTGCTTGAATGATAAACACCCTAGTAACATAACTTGAAACGCCAAAGGCGAGGACTGAAGTATAGATATGCTCATAACTTTTAATTTTTTTTATTTCGGAAAACCCATAGACAGTTCACTTATCAAAACATTTACATTGTACCGACAGAAATTCAATTTCTGTAATGTTTCTTAAGAAATTTCTAAGAAATAATTTATTTATAGCATAATTCATAACTTCGACATAATTATGGATATAATTAATTTTAATTTCTGGGCTGTATTTCTATCCTGTGGTTTTGCATTTCTTTAGTTTATGTATTTAATTTCCTTACTTTTAGCAGTCTATCTATCGATCCTAAAAAATCGTTCAGAACCGAGAAACTGTGTTAGGGATTCTAAATATCCGTTCACCAAAAAACGTCTATTTTTCGAGGATGCGAAAACTCGGAATTCTACAATGCATAGCTTGATCATTAAGCAAGGATGTGTGAAAACGGTTTGCAAAAAATCACTTGGACGTTAAATAATATATGTATACATATATATATATATATATAATAAATTCTGTAAATAACTTGATGATTCTTACACTTCTGTAATTAACTTGATGATATTACTGCACTTAGATAGAATGATGACTCCTTGTATTAACTTGACAAGATGTTGGTGGCGTCATAGATGCATAATAGAGAAGAAATACTTGCAGGTGGGACGTAAACAAGTCATTACAAATTGCTGGACTTTCTTGAGATACGCATTCTCAATCCCAAACAGTAATGTTTGTGAAGCATGCAACACCATGAAGGAATTGTTAGAAATGAATGAAATTTATTCCACGGATTACTGATAGTGTTACAAATCAGAGATCAGATTCACGAGACAAAAAACAAGTACAAGTTACTTGGCGTGTCCGCCATGCTGAGCACTGAGAGCTTGTACATGTCGTGGGATTGAATCCTACAGGTTTTGAATGCAATCCGGAGGAATGGCCTTCCATATGGCTTCGACTTGTAGCCAAAATTCAGTCTTAGTGTGTGCCACACCAGCTGCACCAGCAAGTTGTCGACCGATGAAATTCCAGATATGCTCAGTGGGCGACATACCCGAGGAACAAGAAGGCCATGGAAGAAGCGAAGTCTGTTGTACCATCAAGAATGACTGATTTGAAAATTCCCTATGAAAGTAGTCAACTATTGTTTAGAACAATAAAAACTGAGTTTAAAAGTCCTCTTAATTCTCCATAATACTCGAAGACACGGTGCTGAGTCCCTCACACCAATGCATCCAGTTGTAAGGGTTGTATTTACTTCTATCAAACACCACTTCCTTAGTCCAACCAATGCATCAAGGACTCATAAAACATTCAAAGCCTATTATGTAAGACATGTAACAGTATCTCTGCCAATGAAGCACTAGACGAAGGAAAGCATGACACACTAATGACATTTTGGAAGCAATGCAGCATAAGACACTAAAATGATCAAACTCACATGGGAACAAATGAATTCCTCAACAGTGAATGTCTGCTGGCATCAGCTCTGGCCAGAAGTTGCCAACAGTTTTAAAGGATTTCCATAGATTGAAAATAAAGCCGAGGAAATCATACAAATTGCAAAAGCGGCGGACAGGGAAGAGTTTTCAGTTATGAAAGAAGTAGAAATCAAAGAATTAGTCGAGAATGACAGTCTTAAGATGACTAATGAAGAATTGGATAACTTTATAATAATAGTAGACGGTGAAAGCAATGGTAGTGCAAAAGATAATGAGCCTCCAGCGTAAAAGAAATTAAACAAATTGTTATAAAAGCACACGAAATGTTTTATTTTGTAATGGAAACTGACCCAGTTGAAGAAAGAAACGGATATTTTATGAGAAGTATTGAAAACCTTTGCATTCCTTGCCATGAAGCGTTTAGTTATCTGCGCCAGACGCTGTCCCAAGCAAAAAAATACCAGCTATTTAAAAAAAATAATTGTATCATGTATACGAAAATCACCAGCTATTTAGAAAAAAAACTATTATATCATGTACCTCTTTATTAAGCAGTAACAGAAATCCTTTCAATTAACATTTGTTTTTTTTTTCTCTTTTAATTGCAATAATAGTTAGGTTTGTATAAATTATACGTACGTCCGTAATCGAAACTATACCTAACTTTTTTTTTCCACAGAAATTTAACTTTGCGGAACGCGATTTTGCTGTACCCTCAGTGTGTTAATGATATAACCTCAGAGCTTCCTTGGCATCGAAGCTCACCGGAGCCAATTTGTGAGGTAAATCTTAATTCTAGCCAAAGCGCAACGCAGCACTAAATAAAATGTCTCCGGGACTTCTTTTACATAAGTGAAACACAGTTTTCACAAACAAATTTCGTTTTAATTACAAATATGCCTTAAAATTCGATTATAACTTTTGTCTGCATGCCTGTCTTTCTCTGGGGAACAAACACTTTGACGGAGATTGAGACTTTTAAAGAAAGAAAGCCCTCCCGCCCTTTATGCCAAAATTTTATTATTTAGGTTATGCGGGTATTATCCAGGAATCTTAATATCCAGGCAGTGCAGTATTATAAGAGCGGGTAAGATTTTTCGCTCCCAAAAGGGAATATCTTGGTCGTGCATGTCCAGTGCTATTGAAATACCGCTGCAGACTTTTCAACTGTATAGCCAAATACGGGGGTTATCGGTTTATGCTGTTATTGGACTGGATTCAGACGAAAATTTTTTCTCCAGTCGCAATTTGTTAGACAATTTGTTAGATCAGAAAGTGTCTTCTTTGTTTTCGGAACTACGTTCTTCGTTAAAATTTCATACCATATTCTCATACTGTTTCTAGCATTCTCCCATTAGTAACACTTAACTTAGTAACGTTTTAACTTTTTCCAATAGTGTGCTGAAAAAATAACGGTTTCAGTTTCTGTCATCTCTTGAAATAATGTACTGTATCATACCGCATATTCAAGCCTTAAATTCAGCCGAAAATCGGCTCAGCTATCTCTTAGTTTTTGAATGTAATTGAAAATGTCCAGCCAGAACTCCAAATAAGACGAGGTCGTTATTTTATTTCTTATATTTATCATAAATTTAATAATTTACTTTTATTTATACGTTTATGTTTTATTTAATTGTTTTAATTACTTGTTATTGTATTGTTAACTCAAAAGAGCGTTTGTTCTAGTGGGTTATTAGTCTCGAACCGGGATTTTTTTCGTTTACTATAAAGTGCTACGTCACTTTTCAAATTCCTTCTTCCTGACAGCCTTCCATAGGTCTCTGGTACTCCAGATTTTAGAAATTAAGATTTGTATAACGTTTGCGTTTTTTTTTTTCGTTTTTTACTATACTTTAGCATTGTAAATGTTATATTATTAACACTACATATCAAAAATAGTGTTATAATAAATGAAATGTTTACAAAATGAAGATTACATATCAAGCAATTTGATTTTTTCTTCAAATGACTTCTTTCTTTCTTAAAAGCGATGTTAAAATTAGATGCATTGGTATGAAAATTACTGTTTTATTTCAGATTTGTTAAGCTGCTCAAGTTTTACAGTAATAATCTAAATGTAACGAAAACTAACTGAACACATGCTTTATTGAAACGGCTTAGTGTTGTCAAAGAACACTTAAGCTTAAGTATGTAACTTAACACTTAAGCTTAATTGTATTCGTAATGAAATTATTCGTCATAAAAATACATAATATGCCAATAA
The DNA here is from genome assembly GCA_000611955.2 of Stegodyphus mimosarum. Taxonomy (NCBI): domain Eukaryota; kingdom Metazoa; phylum Arthropoda; class Arachnida; order Araneae; family Eresidae; genus Stegodyphus; species Stegodyphus mimosarum. The sequence goes on from KK114085.1 coordinate 260,383, forward strand.
TCAGTTTTATTTCAATTTGAAATTATGATAACAGAGCAGCTTCCCTCAGCTATCGTTTTCCCATTTATATCGCCTGCCATCTCAATTCATAAATGAAGCTCTTGGTAAATAATATATTTCCTCATTCGTCGTCTTATTGTTTTGTACACGATATTTACGTCTCAGTGTTTTTTGCATTGGAAACAAAACAATTTATTCATGTTTCGCATGTGGCCTTCAGCTTCGCATCTGTACTATTAGTGTCATTTCCAAATATCATTTCGTTTCAAGTGGAAATAGTTGTAACAGTTTGTTTAATTTGTTTAACCAGTTACTTTACCTTTACTGTCACTTCTCCCTTTCCGTTTTTTCCCCAGAATGCAAATTAGCTCGTGCGTATTTAAGTGAGGGTTTGAGATGGTTTAGACAGAAGTGTTTGCCTAGTGAAGGCCACGTTGCTAGGTGTGCTGCTCTAAAGATAAGAGTTCCTATCTTCGACCGTGCGTTATAATTGCCGATAGTTTTCCCGCTGGAAAAGCCTTAACCTTTTCTCCCCGACTGTCACGTATACGTGCCGCCAAGAAACGCACTCATTGCTCTGTCGACCCGCTGGCGTGCCAGAGCGCTTTCTCGTTCACCCCGGCCGTCACACATTCGTGCCGGTGTCTTGGAAAGTTTTAAAAACTATACTTTTGCCACAAGATGGCATTGTATGTTCATATGGCTTTAGATATAGGCAGATTTGGCCTTTTACTCAGAATGAGATAGCATGACTCACATACAAGTGGTTTTTGATTGTATAAACATAAAGGGAAAGGAATGTCTCCGAATGGCATGCTTTATGACGGCTCTTTAGACTATCATATATGCTAAAATTAAAGTTTAAATATATTTTCCCTTTACTTTACATGAAAATATACCAAAAAAAAATGCTCACTTCGAGAAATAATTTT
>KK114085.1:261427-276787 GCA_000611955.2 Stegodyphus mimosarum
CTTTGAGAAATAATTTTTGGAAGAGCTATTCAAATTATTCCAAAGTTTTAATTGATAAAATACATTAATAAACTTCTAAATTAATAAAAAAATACAATAAAGTCTGTTTACAAAAAGTAAAATCTTTCACATGAACTGGAAGATCGACACTCAGTGATCTCACTCTCTGATAAAATGCCCATATGAGAATCACTAGAAATACCGCTTTCTAACGCTTTAGGAAATAAATCATCACTCTCATTAATATCACTAATTGGCTCATTTATCACTCGTCCGATAAAAAAATCTTGCTCCTCACAATGAACTGAAGTCGTATAAAGTATATAAGTAAACTGAAGGCTTTCCGAAATAAAAGCAATGCAAAATGTAATAGAATTTCACATAATAACCCTAAAAGACTCTACAGAGTGAGGGGAAAGGATTCCAAGGGATATAGAAACGCGAGTGTATGTATCACGAGAAAAAGCTCTGGCCCGCCAGCTTGCCGGCCTGGAAAGGAATGCGTTTCTTGCTTCTTCATGGGTTTAGGCTTAATAGCAAAAAACCCTCTGACCCTGGACAGACACTCGCGAATGAGACTGCCGGCCTCAGCGAAAAGCCCGCGATTGCGCTTCCCGTCGCCAAAGGGTTAAGAGCCTATTTTGCATTTAAATTACTCTTCGTAACCTTTGGATATTATCCATTGAGACTTAGAGTTACAATGAATTCATATTTTAAGTTCTTGCCGTAAATTCTGTTTAATTTGTAAGTGCCAGATGTACTTTCTGTTCATCTTAACTAGTTTTAAAATAAAGAGTCTTTTATACCCTCCACAAGTCCGTGTCGTGTTTCTGAAGACATAGCAATCAGTCTCTTACAGTTTTATTGAGTATTAGCCACAAGTTACAATTAGGAAAAAGCAATTCCTTACAAAGTTTATTTCTATTAGTTTTCATCAAATTATTCGTGTTAAGTTTCAGAAATCAGGCCTAGTTTTCAGTCTGAGCCTACAGAGTCCATAGTGGAAGAAACCGAAACACATGTGAAACGAGAACTATTTTGAATCGAAAAAAACATATTTACAGGTGAGACAAAACGTAAATTACGAGCAAACGGCAAAATACAAAACTTTTTTTAAAATTATTTTTTAACTATTTTACTCACATTGAACGGAACGAAAGTTAATATGTTACTTATTTTCAATTAAAGGATTTTTATCGTGTTTCCCCATTTTTCTTGCCTTTTCTTGCCCCTCTCCTTTTGAAAGACTTAGAGACCCCATTGCGTATTAAAAAAACCATAATATAAAATGGTTCCATACTGACTATACTGACTGACTGACTGATACAATATCCTGACTCTCTTTCTTCATATTAAACCAGAAAAATTTCCTGATCACTTTTCCCAAACTACCAACTTCCTAGGAATGAATATTGCAAAATTTTGAAATAATTATTTCATCTAAATGCTTACGCAGGAGGAAAGTCTTGAGTTCGAAATAATTCGAAAAACACGCACGGAGTTCTGCAAATTCTTTTCATAATAGCAAATGCTTTGATGATTGCTCAATCTTTGCTTCGAAATTCTTCGCTTCAGACTATGATCATTCCTAATAAACACTGACATGTATCCTTATTGTTTCCGCCATTTCTTCCGAAGAAAATCTGTTATAATTCTAAAATTATAAAGAAAACCTCTAGCTTTTTTTGTCTGTTTTTTAACACCTAGAATATGTTCGTTTTCAGTTAAGAATAAAATCTTGTCCGTTGCAGATTAAGATCAGCAACACCACAGCACGTTTTTACTAATCGTCAGGGCAAAAAAAAAATTTCCTTAGATCTTTAGTAATATCAAAATGAGCTGGTACTCACGAGAAGATAATCACTTAAAAAGTCCTTTTATAGCGACTTCGTAAAAGTATTTTTCCGAATTATGATTTTATACCCTATGTGTCGTAATAAACAAGTTTCAATCTTGTAAAGTAATTGTTTGCAAAATTTCTGTCTACAGTTTTTCTCTGCGTTATGACCTGTATTAAAAATAAAATTTAATGGATATGATGAAGTTTTGAAGAAATATATGAATTTCAAGCCTTTTTACAGATTTCTGATTTTAAATTTAGCTCAAAACATCTATAGATATGTAACACCAGCCGGTTATTAAAATCAGTTTCGGACCAAAAATATTTAAGTTTATTAAGCGGCTGAGTTTATAGTAAACGGCGATTTCAATGTTGCAAATTATGGTCTCTACTTTGAACTTATTTTGTAAGATAGAAACTAACAATTAATATAATAATCAATTCCTAAATTGTTAATGAAGAATTAATGCTAAAATTAAACTAGTTTAAATTCAAGAGTTCTGAGAGTTTCCAATGCTTTTTCCGATTCAGCATATAAACACTAGCTTTTACATCATTCTTTCTGTCAGTTGCAGTGTCTGCGACTCTATAATATAGTAATCAGTGTTTTCACATGATGTCTCAGTACTCTCAGCAACTGTAGCGTATTCTAAAAATAAATCTTCATAATTTTCCTTACTGATGTCCGAAATATTAGAAATAGCTTGCAATTCTTTTGAGGCTCTATAAACTCTAATGACTCTAAACTGCACAGTACTACTTGAGAAATTCCCCTTTTAAATGCTGCTCCTTTTTGCCGGCATTTACCTAATGCACTATAATCTTTCAGCGAATTATCCTTCTTTTTTCAGGCTTAAAACATTCCGTTTAGAAATTTTCGGCCCATTACAAGTCTCGCACTCAGAAAATAGAAAAAAAAAATTCTTCCAGCTATTTGCTCAATTCAAAATTCCCATTTTTAGACAGCATGAAGATTGTACTTTGTCTGTCAGATTGATCTGTCACTTCATGGTTATTGTAGGCTTAATCAACGCTTTCCTTTCTTTTTTCTTTACCTTACAAAGACGACTCAGCTTTTCCAATCTAAAAGCGTATGATAATCCCAGGAAGCATTTCCTGGCGTTTTCTGAGAACACCCTGCTAATGTAATATGTGTAAGCATTTCCATCCCCTGTCCTGTGGTGTCCGAGAAAAAAAAAGAGTGTTCACTTAAGTATCACCTTTTTTTATCATCCTGGGAGACACTCACTCATTTACATTTAAAGAACAATTTTCAGTGCCTCTAGAAGATTGCTTTTGTTAATCATAAGATAAAAATATTATGCCGCTCTCATATCAAGTTCGGACACAGAAATTTACAAACAGCGTCTAGACTGGGGAAGGGTACTCAACCTCACCAGAGGGTTTTCTTACTAGAAATTTCTGCTAAACCCTATTTGTTGAAGCACTACATAACTGAAAGAAAAATGAATGAACTACAAACAGATTTTATCAGCAACAAGCAGTTTATTCTAGATCTAAAGAGCCTACCAGCAGCCGAGAGATAAAGCCGCTGAACACTGGTAGCTTCGTCCAAGGTTCGAATCCCTCGAACGAGCTGTCTGCATAAGCGTTTTCGTGGTTTTCCCCATGTGTAACCTGTATACGGCTAGTTTCTCTTAGAATATCCTCTACGAAAGCATTCCTCCCCTTAGTCAGGTAGCCCTCGAGGCTTTGCCGTACAACATAAAACCCAAAAAACCCTTAGACGATCTTCCATGAATGCATTCCTCCTCTTAGGATAGGCCTCGAATGTTTTGCTGTAATCAAACAATACACACCAAACTGGATCTGAAGAATCAGTATTTCGCCATCTGAGCAATCAGTATCCGTTTTATAAGTGGCAGAGATGAGTTTATAAATGGCAACCTTTTATTGATTAGTGTACATTCGTTTTGTTTCCTGGAAATTTGTGCATCATAAAGCAGCTGTTTTTAAAAAAAACTCTAAAGTTTTTTTTTTTAATTTAAGAAGGAATTTTTTAATTTCTTCCTCTTGCTTCAAGTAAAGGAATAACTACTGTTCGCCTCATTAATTCGCAATATGTATGCATCCTTTCTGAGTGTTATAGAAATTTTTAACTTGTAGTAAATGCGGTAACATGAGTAGACGATTTAATTCATATTGCAAATATTTTGCTCCGCTTGTTCCAGTTCATATCGTATTCCAAAATGATGATCTGACAAGACATTGATGTAGATTAATCTTCAGGTGAATACACTGTTGGTGATTTTCGGTGGGGTAAATTTAGTTCTAGTCGAGAGAAAAATATAAGCTATAATAATGATATGATTGTTAACAAAATAATGGATCAAGCCACATATTCAAAGAATCACACTATCTGAAGTTTTCAGAGGTTTCTATTAAAATTATCTAAACAGCTTGAGATCTGTCATACCTCAAATACCCGCGCACATCAGTATAGCGACAAATGAAACCCAGATCCACCAGAAAAAACAGTTGCATCTAAGTCTAATATTCCGATGATCAATATATTACAAGAAACTTGAAGTCTTTTAACGAGTATTTGGCACAACATTTTGGAGAACGAATCCACAGGTTAAAGGACATTCGATCTCTTACTGAGTGTCAAAACAGTCGCACTTACGGAAGCCGCCATTTAATAATTGAGCAACCTGTTAATTTAATAATTGAGCAACCTGTTAATACACTTGCAAAGTCATTAAGTTTTTTAAAGCAGGAGATGTGAAAAATGTGTAATGCCCTCGCCGAGCCTCGAACCTGGACCTCTCGAATACGCGCCGAGTGTGCTAACCGTTACACCACAAAGGCATGCTTGAAAGAGGGAGCAAATACCTCACATACTTCCTTGAAAATGAATACATACAATGATATTGACTTAAATCAATTTATTACCGAACGTGGCCGTTTCCCCTCTTATCTTAAAAGATTTGGCATTCAGGGAAATCCTTTATGCAATTATTGTAAAGTTTATGGGGATTCAGAACATCATTTATATGATTGTAAATTGTTTGAATCAATTCGTCCTGCAAATTCAAAGCGTGATGTAGATATGGTGGATCTTGTGAAACTTAAGAGGATTGCCAAAGTATTTATGAATTATTTAAATTCTAATAGAAATATCTGTGGTATTGAGACCTGAGACTGTTCTAATCTTTTGTTTTTATTTAAAACTGTGTGATTGATCTTATGTTTGTATAATATATAATTTCGAAATTTGCATATAAAACAGGAATATGTTTTGAATGATTTTTGAATGCGATTTTTTTATAAAATAAGGTTTGTAAATAATTTATTTCGGTTGAATATTTTGTATTTTGTATGTTTTACTGTAATTCAAATTGTATTGTTTTGATTTTAAGATTTTAAACTTTTTAATGTAATTTTGATTTTAAAACTGTTTTAAACGGGCAGTTTACCAGACAGAAATTTAAATTTGATGGTTTGTATTGCTCCTGCTCGCCAATTTGTCTTGTTTGTATTATTGTTTTGTATGTTTGTGTTATTGTTTTGTATGTTTGTATTATTGTTTTGTATGTTTGTATTATTGTTTTGTATGTTTATATTATTGTTTTGTACTTTTGTATTATTGTTTTGTATGTTTGTGTTGTACTTTTGTATGATTCTTATTTTTTAACAAGCTTGGTATGATTGAGGCGACCTATATTGGTCATAAGGTCTTCATTGTTAAGGCGGCCTGGATCGTCCTCCAATCCAACCTTATATACTCCCCCTTTTAAAAGGTGGCTGGGGATTAGGGGACGCAGTGGCCAAATCCTGGTGGTGAAGAATCATCATCCACCCCCTTTTAGTTCTGATGCCACTGTAGAAACATTAGGTTATTTTTTAAGCAGGAGATGTGAAAAATGAGTAATGCCCTGGCTGGGACTCGAAACCTGGACCTATCGTATACGTGTCGAGTGTGCTAATCGTTACACCACGAAGTCATGCTTGAAAGAGGCAGAAAATACCTTATACGCTAAATAATAAATATGCATTAAATCTCTGAAACGAGTCATTATTGCTCATAGGAAGATCAGAGGATGAGTTTATCAGACTTTCTCCCAATTTATTTTCGACATGTCACTGTTTACCCCCAGTTTAATTTTGAGTATCATATATTATACCTTCTTTTGCATAGTGTCCATTGGATATTCTTGCCTTATATATTTGTTATTTAAGTTACCAAGTCGTTTAAGTTGTTGCTATATTTATTATTGTAGTCATTTGTATAGTTATTATTATAGACATTTAAGTTGTTATTATAGTATTTGTTATTTAAAGAGCATCTTGAATACGAATGAGACAATTGCAATGCTTGTGTATGAGCCAATGCCTTCACATTATATACAGATAAATATGCAAAATTTTCAGTTTGCTATCGTACCATTTCTTAAAAACAATAGTAGGTTCAGTTGAACGTTGTAACAGTTTATATAATGTCATCTTTTTTAAAGAAAGCTCTTAAGAGCGAAATAGTACATTTTTGTAAGTCAAAAGAAGCAAAATTCCCAGGTTTAAATATCATAAAATAGTGAAATACCAGAGCAAATATTCATCAAATATTCAAACAATCTGAAAAGAGTGAACATGTTGATAAAAAGTTTCAAAAATATTTCATAAAAAGAGCAAATAAGTCGTGAAAATGGTTAAACAGAAGTTAGTTAAGAAACTGAACATGTCTTTCTGCGAAGTTACTTAGTAAATAAAAATATTAAAATCAGCTAGTTAACGAAATAAGACTGACTGTTTGAGCTTGAAATCTTATTTTTTGTTAAAAAAAAAGAAGAAAGAAAGAAAGAAATCTTCCAATATGCATCAATTATAAAAAGATTTGAGAGGCAAAAATTACCTTAAAATGCATAAGCAATTAACTTCACCCGAAAGTACACAGAATTTCATCCTAGATGAATGAATTGTATTTTGCGTTTGATTCCGAGCTAACCAACACCAACTATTATCATTCAGCTTCACTTAACTCTGTCCTTCAGGATAAAAATTAAACAGAAATTCTCTAGAGAACTAACGATACGGCTCGTCTTAGACAAAGAGGGCAATGTTTCTAAACCAATCTTTTTTCAGAAAAGGTTAAGCTGCTCATTTTATTTAAATCTCTGCATTAAAACGGATTTGATTCCTTTCGTCTAAAAAATCGTCAAAGTATGATATTTTGTTTTGACTGAGCTACCAGCCGTTAAATCAATTTCTAAATCTATTATTTCAACAACTAGAAAGTTGATTTTATATCTACTATAGATCATGCCCACAATGTTCTCCAAGTAACAGAAACAGAAAGCTTTTGAATTATTACTAAAAGCAAGTACTCCAATGAAAAAAAAACTCTACAATCTTCACTCATTTCAAAATAATATACTTTACACTTTTTAAAGCCAGTGGCTAAAAATGCATCAGGAAAGTCATAGCAAATCTTTTCATACAGAAACAAAAAAATTCACACCGTAAAAGAACTTAACGAATATTATTCTGATGTAAGTTTTAATTTTATGCAGATTATAGTATTAATTTAAAGGAGCTTCAGTTTTGTCTCGTTCTTAACTGCGATGATATTTATTCTTATCTTTACGTATTATATATTTATATCAATTTCATTTAATATCCATATGTTTCTAAAAATCTTCGAGCATTCAAATTTTCTTGTACATGTAATTTATTCATGCACTATGCCAACATATATTTTACAGATTGTTTGATGTCACTTTTTAAAGGTAGTGAGTTCTCGCTACAGTCACGCAAAGTCTTCATGACATTTTGAATTCTTTCAACTTATGTTAACATTTACTGTTGTTTCTCTGATAGTCGTCATGCAGGAATGGTATTTTGAACATTACTGCAAATTTTGTAAGTGATTAAACTGTGTATTCGTATATGTATTTTAAGTTAGCAATTGTTTAATATGTAGTGTAAAGCAAAATACAAGATTCCTAAGTAAACTTGTGAGGCTTTCTCGAAAAGCACTTCTGTCAAATCCCTCGATATTCTTCAAAGTATTTTCTCTGGGAAGTCATATATCGCCTGATACGTTATTCAAGCTTCTCATAGCAGTATTAGGATTCCGAAATCGAGATGGCCGTTAGCTAATTGATCACAACACCTTTACTGTTTTCTGTAGTACCAAATTGGTATCCTTTCAAACTAAATTTCAGTTTGTGGGAAAAAAATGTAATAAGGCGTTAGGCCAAGTGCATACGGACACAGAGATACATTTCGAATGAAACATTTTATTATAAAAAACGTTATGTGACAGGGAGCATTGTAATGACGAAGTATCTAAGTCTCTTTGATATGTCGTCTTGTTGTGGGCGTTTTCAATGTAGCTTTTCTGTGTTAATCTCACAGTCAAGTCAATAGTCTAACATCAAAGGTTTCATGTTTTTGTCCACATTTTGATCGGTTCTCTTTGTTGAAGGCCTTCTAAAGAGAGAATAATCTTCAGTTGATTCTCGGCCTTCTAAAACTGCCTTAAATTCTGTATTCTTGAACAAGTAAGAGTTTCCACAGGCCTATTGAAATTTTTCAATCGTTTCAATCGTTGTGCCCCCATTTGAAAAAAAAAACCTGATGGCTCATCGTTGCCCAGAATTTTTGATTGCTCATTGTAATGAGGCACTGAAAAAACTCACTCCACGGAAAACGCAGTACAACAGTACAAGGGGCCACAGTGAAGTTGCAATGGGTTGTGAGCTTGTCCACGAAATTCAGTCGCTTTCATCTGCTATGTAGGGTGCTATAAGACCAGTCTCGTTACTTTATTTATTACAGAGCTCAAACATTCACCAGTTTACTTTTTAATCAAAAGCTCATCAAGGTAACCTCTTCATAGAGAGTTTAGTCTGAAGATGACCCTTGGAATAAGCCAAAAGATCTAATTGAGATAAACAAAGGTCTGGCAATTTTCCTCGCTTAATTTTATACAAACATTAAAGTAAACGTTGTATTATTTTCTACTATACTTTTGTAAACTGAAGCCGATCATGCTTGAAAACTGCATTATTAGAAATTTCTTGTTATACCTAATTTGCTTTTTGGTATTATTAATTGTAAATATTATTCCATAAATTGTGTTGCATTTTTATCGAAACTTAGCATATGATTTTATCGAAACTTAGCAAACTTACCTTATGAAATTTAAGTGAATGAAATAAATATCATTCCTTATACCTTTAAAGTATACGTTACTGTCATTGATAAAAAATGTTTTATGAGAATAATACATGATTCTTAGTCATAGTTTTCCTTTGTATTTTTTAAATTTTAAATAAAACTCCTTATCAGGTGAGGAGGGGGAAAGAGCCTCTCCAATAAGCATTAAAATTCAAAATGCGGATGTTTATAATTATTTTATTAAGCATTTATAATCAAGATCAAGGAGCTATAATGTAATACTTGCAGACTCAAATCTATGGCCATGGTATGTTAATATCCGGCATATGGCCAAAATATGGCGGACTGTGAATCTTTTCGCAATTTATATTTGAATGTTTCATGAAAATGACAGAAGGGACTAAAAAAATTTTTCTAAAGCCGGCTGTATTTTTTTGCACAATTCTTTTTTGAAGCTAACGCGTGTTTCCTATCAAGAAGCAGATGGTTAGACGAGATAGTGGCATCTGCAAAGAAAGAGTCGTAAAATACGTCTTTCAGACTATCTGACCCCGTCCCCTTACCCGCATCTTCTCTTTATCCCTGAACTTCAGAATGCTTCTTACCTATAAGCTAACTCTCTACTTCTCAAATTTCCAATCCTACGTACATTCTTCTAACTACTCATTAATGTTTTTTTATTGGCACAGCCGAAGATCTTAAAAATTGGTTTTTAGGAACCTCCCTCGTTAAAAAAGAGGCAGGGGATCAGAATTAAACAAATATTTTAAGGCTTCCCACTGCAAATTGAAAGAGGAGAGAGGATTTAATTATTTTCTCAAATTAAGAAAAAAAAATTGCACGTGCAATACATTTAGTAGTTATTACTTTCATGATTTTTTTCTAGCGAATTGCCTGAGTATCAGCCAGCGAACAAAACTAAAAAATTGTTGAATGCCACATATATACTTAGTAAGAAATTATCCCTTCCCCCCAACCTATGCTTGCTTTTGGAGTGCAAGTAGTTAAACTTTCACCCTAGTAACTGAAAGGCCCATGGTTTGAATCCAGGCGAAAGCATAATTTGATTTTTCATTTCATGGTTCAACTTTAATAATCACTATGGTGCCGGCTGAACTGAAATGAAGAGGACGATAAACTAAATAACAGCAATTTCGTTTTAGATCTATCACTCGTTTTTGTCTAATTTTTAGCTTCTGGTTCCAAAATTAACCTCAGTTTTTGTCTATCGCGTCAACTTTTAAGTTACCTGATACCCTCTCTTCGGGTCAAAAGTCATACAAATTGGGGATAGAAAATAAAATAAATGGAAAACTTTCCAAATATGCTGTTCACAAGGATTAGTTTTATATAAGTTATACTCGCTTAATGCTCCAAAAATAGTCAGCCATCACATATACATCCCATCTACCTTGGTACCTTGTCTCTATGACCTTTAAGTCTTGGCTGAATCGCTCACCCTGCTTATCTATGCCTGCACTAACCTTTTTCGGGAAATTATCAAGATGGCTGTGTAAAAAATACAATTTGATGCTCATGTTGCAACCAAGCATTTTGAAGCTCTCCAAAAGCTGCTGGACAATTTTGCTGTAATTCTGTGCTCATGTATTTTCAAAAAAATTTTTACAATGTTTTTGAATGCCAACCAAGCATTCTTTTCAAGTTCCGATGACATGTTCATCTTTAAGGAGCTACCGAATCTGTAGACTACCAAACACATCGGCCGTTATCGTTTCAAATGATAAGCTAGGAAATGCCGAAATGAGATATTTGAAGCAGTCTCCTTCAGTTGGCAAAGCTTTAACAAATTGCTTTATGAGACCCAGTTTTATATGCAGAGGTGGAAATACATAATGTTATTTCTGTCCACAAGTGGCTGATGTAGAACGTTTGGATCATCAGGTTTCAGATGAGATCTTCGCTGCCAATTCCACTTCCCCCAATGCTTCTAACGAGATCTACTATCCCGCATTTACAAAAAACATGGATACTTGGTATATCCGCACTGCTGGTCAAGGAGGAAGCAGATCATTTTAAGATCAACGCACATGACCCATTTGTGCATGCGATATTGCAACAAATCAATGACTCTCTTTACGTCTTCATATTCTTCGCACAAGCAAACTGAATAACCTATTGGGGATGCACCAAATAAATTTCCATTGGGAAGGAGGACACATTTCAAGCTCCGCTTTGAGAGCTCGATAAACAATCGGCATTGAGTTGCGTTTTAGGCTAAAATGGCCAACTCTTCCGTCAATTACATGTAGAATATGGCAATGTACAAATCCATGACCACTTCGAAAGTGCAGAAACTCACTTTTTCTTGATCAAAAGTAGGATACCCTAGCTCTTTTTTCGAGCACGTTTTTCTCTTACAATGTAGATGCTAACAGCTCTGAAGAGTTTCTGTAGTCGCAGATCTCGGGCCAAATCTTTCCCCTCATTCTGGTCAAATCCCTTACAAACGGAATCATCTTCAGTTTCAAAAACTTCGCCGTAAGGGTCAATGGGCCAATTTTATATTTACGAGATTATTCTTTGAAAGCTGGCACTGGGAGTTCAGTGACTGGGAACAGTAAACCTGCCACATATGTAACAAAAAAAATTAGGGCTTTTTAAGCACTTGCGACGCAAACTAGCAGAGGAAGACATAAGGAAAGGTTTCAGTTGATATATAAATAAAAACTAAATACTGCTAACTTTGCATACACACAAGATGCTGTTCAATATATCAGAGCGTCACACAATGTCTCACTGCGGTATCTTAGACAACTATGAACCTGTCGTGAACTACGAAGTCATTCACCCGTCGGAGTCAGAAAGTTTATGCCAGCCAATAGGAGAGCAGTAATACTTCCTATGATTCACATTCGATGTTGCAGAGAGTGGTCACATTCACATAAGGTCTAGAGAAAACTTGACATGATAGAAGAGAACTAACTACAATTTTGTAATCAGCATGTCTATTTAACTCTAAAATAGTTAAAAATCGAACTCAACAGAGATCGTGTTACAAATTGTTCGCCAATGTAATTCGTCATCATCTGAATTTGGTCGAATGGGTCCCGTACCTCTCCCCAGCCTCGTATTGTCATTTAAGAGGGAAGGATGTAACGAGTACCTCATTCTCCATGCTTGTTCTCGTGCGACTAGCACATCTAGCCAGCAGTTGGAAGACAAATGATTCTACAGCATAGTTTATTTTTCATGTTTCCCAACTCTGACAACCGTCATAGTTTGCAAAAAAAGTAAATGTATATGAAGGCATGCATAAATGCGTAGATAATTTTAAAATGACATCATCTACTTTTGTACATTTTGACTTTTATTTTCTTAATAGGAGTGTCATGTCTGTATGCAGGCTTTATAAAATTAGTTTAAAAAATTTGCGGTTGGACCTTTCTGTTCATTTTCCAGTTTAAAATCGAAAAGATTTTTATCTAGAAAAAATGGATTTAAGGTTTGCAAATCATTGAAAATCAGGGAATTAGAGCCTAATTTTCCACGAACAAATGAAAATACAGGGCAACAAAGTTCGGAGCTGTTGTTTAAAAGACGAGAAAGAAATCGACACGAAAAGGAACTTTTGCTATCGAAAACTATCGTACCATTGCACTGACTAAGAATACAAGTCAGATTCTGGAAGCAAAATGAAACTCTCCCAGCTTAGCTTCTAGTGGGTATTAAAATGAATTATTTGCTACACTCATGTGCATTAGTCTTGAATTAGTTGCTACAGTCATGTGCATTTTCTTTGCACAATCGTTTGCCTAGGAGGCTTGCAATTCTGCAACTTATCGCCGTCACCGCCACAAAAAAGCAAACCTACAAAATCGTTGTTTCGAGGATTACATATTTAAATAGCTGAATATACTTGGTTTCGACAAAAATCAGTTTAAGACTTCTGCGCAGCTATTCTTATGTATCTTGTAGAATATGCATTTGTTCCTTCTAGGATAGCGTAACATTTAAAAGAAATTATCTAAGCGAAAACAACAGAAAATGCAAATTTCCTGTTTTTGCGCATAACATCGATGATAGGTGTTTCAGATGAAGACAAGACGATAAATTCGGTTGTATAAATAACTAACTCACAGTGCGATGAGCGTTTAATTTATTTATGGAAAACAGAGGTTTTACTCAAATGAAGTGGGAACAACTTTCTGTTTGCTACAACGTGAATTTTCCGTCTATATTCTGTTACTTTAAAATGAAACTTCAGGGTTATTTTCCGCTACCCGGTCTGCCTCATAACCATGGGAAAAACAGGTGCAGCAGGGGGTGTTATATCGCCTAATTCCTTCCCCTCTCCACATACACATCTTTTCCGTTTATAGTGTTTCGTTTCTTGAAAAGCGTGCGAATGAAGGCTGACTTGAACTGCACTCTCAAATGAGCTGGAGGAAACGAGTGCTATGCGGTGATGACAACAAACATTGCAATTGTAAATGGGGAGGACTGGCAACGGCCTTGATGTGCCTCTTTTAAAGAAGTAGAATGTAATAGCGTATACATAACGAAAATTATAAAAGGGAGGTTTTCAGTTGGAAAGACATAGTTTCTGGATCTATGACTGCAGACCCTAGTCTGGAACGTAAAAATGGCAATGGATTTAACAAAACAGCTTTACTCACAATGTCTAAAACAAATTACTTAATTCTGAAAAGTAAGGGCTAATGAGGAAGGTCTTTTTTATGTCAATTATTTTGAAGTTCATGTAACATAAATTATCTAAACTGCTCAACTAGCACAAATTTGAGTTAAAAATCAGCTGCAAATATTACAACAAGAATAACTTTAGCAAATGACAACAAAATTAATTCTCATCCGAAATATGCTTCACGCTATTAACTTCTGAAATGTCATGCAGAAATATTTCATATTAAAACATATTATATTCAAATGCAAGTGACATAAATACTTACTTAGTAACTTATTCACAGTCACACTGCAAATACAAGCTGTACAAAATTGTTTACAGTAATTTTTTTCCTTTTTACTTTTATGTATATCGTGCTCCCAAAATTTGCTTTCCAGAATACTTGCCTTCTGAAAAACTAATCATTATTAAATATATTTTCGAAATTTTCAGCTATTATTTGGACGAAATTCTCAGCTGTGTATTGTTTTTTTAATAAAATTAAATTTTTGATTGCTGATAGTTTTGAAGTTGGTGCGGAGTTGAAACCGAGTACGAAATAAAAGTAAAAACAATTACGAATTTTTGGGCTAAAGGATAGTACGCGCATTATTTTGAGATAGTATTCATGATAGAATAAGAAACTTTGATGCTAGAAGAAGCACTAGTTCGCTACTAGGCGCTTTATTCTAGTGCCATAATACGTAGATTAAGATAGTCACACTGCTAGCTTTATCTATACGCGTACATGTAGTTTAAGATAGTCGCACTAAACAGCTGAGTAATCTGACTCTGTGCTATATAAAACAGTGTTTCACATAGAAACAGCACAAAACTTCTTGCCTTGCAATGGCAAATCACTAAGTCTTAAAACAGCCATTTCCATTTGCAGTTAAATAAACAGACAGTGATGGAAAAGAAGATTAAAAAAGTTAGCAGCACAGTTATTAAACTTGCACTTTGGTTAATATCAGGAGCCTGTTCTTTATTTATAATAAATAACTGCTAGATAGTAACACGTTCTATATTGTAACTTTAAGAGGAAAAGAAATCAAATAGAAATACATGCTTTGAAGGTTTATTTTATGTTGCGAATCAGTTTTTCCTTATTTCTACTCTTTTCTATCCCTTCTGCTTTCACAATGCTAAAGCGTTTTCTTATGAATTAATGCAGAATATCTAAGCTAGTAACAGAAGCAATGTTTGCAGTTATAAAGATCTCTGTAACATATTATGAAAAGAAATACAGCTTAGTTAAGTGATATCGAATATTCTGACTGATCAAAATTAGATTTTTAGATCAGTATTTTCCACAATGGGCAATGCCACCTTTTATGAAGGCACTAACTGAATGAAATTTATTCAACATATTACTGATAGGGGTACAAATGAACGATTAAATTTACAAGACAGAAAAACAAAACGAACGTCGGAAATCAGCACTTGCTACGCTGAGCGATGAGAGCCTGTACAAGTCGTGGCATTGAATCATGCAGGCTCTGAATGTAATCCTGGGGAATGGAATTCCGTATGGCTTCGACCTGACGCTGGAGCTAAGTCGTAGCGTGTGCTCACCAGCTGTACGAGCGAGTCGCCGACCGATTAAATCCCACACGTGATCAGTGGGAGACATAACAGTGGAATAAGAAGGCCATGGGAGAAGCAAAACCTGTTGTGCTTTTAAGAAGGCTTGTGCAGTCTGAGAAACATGTGCACGGGCATTATCCTGCTAAAA
>KK114085.1:280972-300949 GCA_000611955.2 Stegodyphus mimosarum
TTCCCCTACCACAACCTCTCGAGAGAACTTTCGGCTAGCCATATAGTGAGAGTACCCCCATGTGGCACAGACACTATACATTTACAAACATCAATACCATCTCCGAGATTGGAAACCGAGCCCTTCGGAAGGGCAGTCAGAGTCAAAATAACACTAACTCGGTTGGGCGGCGTAGATAAAATATACCTGAGTTCATTTAAGATTAAAACTGATGAGAATTCAGTTAGGGAATGGCCACCCGCTAATATAACTGTAACAAAACTTCACATTTGCAAAATTTTCTCTTAATGTCCCAGAAAAGTAATGGCCTGTTCTCTTAGCAGGAATCTCAGTAGCTAATTTTTCGCCTCTCGACTCTACTCTGAAGCCAACGTGAAACTTTAAAACAATCACCCAAACCAACTACTGACAGAAACTTTCTCGTAACATTTGGGATCTAACTCGCCGGGGAAGTCATGACGACCTTTTTCTTTCTACCTTTTTCTTTCTTTCTTTACCTTTCTACCTTTTTACTAAACTTTGTTCACTTGGGAATGTCACTCGTTTTCTAGCTGTCCGGTAAACATATAAGGTATATCTCCCACATTCTTAGCGTGCCTTCGTGGTGTAATGGTCAGCACACTGAGCCGGTATTTCAGAGGTCCGCGGTTCGATCCCCGGCGAAGGCATTACATATTTTTCATCTCTCTTATTCCAAAAAAATACTTAATGTCTCTACAGTGGCGCCCGAATTAAAAAGGTGGTGGATGATAATTCTCCACCACCGCGATTTGGCGACTGGGTCCCCCAAACCCCAGTTAGAAGGGGGAGTATATAAGGTATTTCTCCTGCCTTCTTCGCATGCCTTCGTGGTGTAGTGGTCTGCATGCTCGACGCGTAACCGAGAGGTCCGTGGTTCGATTCCCGGCGAAGGCGTTGCTCACTTTTCATGTCTCCTGCTTCGTAACAACCTAATGTCTCTACAAACACATGAGAAATTTCTAACATGCTCGAACCAAGGGGTATTTCTACCGCGTTTATTTGCGCTTTTTCTGCTCTCCGCTGCTTACATGCTTTCTGCTCTCTCCGTCTGTTGCCGCTCTGATCGGTATAGCGGTTAGTGCTCTTTGGTGCTGTATTGTTGGACTCGTATTCAAATCCTGGAGAAGCTATGGGTGCATTCAAAATATATAACTAGCCGAAAGTCCTCTTAAGTGGTCTGGTAGTGAGGAAAGAGGGGTCCGAGAACTTCGGACTGTCCTCAGAACATCTGGGGCGAAAAGCTTACGGACTAGTGTGACTGGACAGCACCTGTAAGACCTCTGGCAATACTGTACGAAAAAAAAACACATTTTTATCTTCAGTGCAGGGGACTGTCTATCAGAAATTCTAATGGTATGCTGTTTTTAAATATTTTGTGATTCTGTTGTTGAATCGAATTTTATATGGCGTAAGCGACAAGAACGTGAGATTTAATAAATACAGTAAACACAAACACTAATAATAAAAGGACAAAAACGTTTTGTAAAGGCATCTTAGGAATAAAACCGAACATTGGTATGATAAACTACGAAAAGACTTAAAAAAAAAGAAAGAAAAGTAAATGCCACCACGTAATGCTCCACCGCGAATTCTAAACTTTTTAAAACTAAAATGCTTTTAAAGTTTTTGTAATTTTGCTGTTGAATTCTAAATGGCATAAGTGAAAAGGAAATGCGGCTGAATAATAAAACTAAAAAAAAAAAAAAAGATGTTAGTATAATTGAGTGTAACAACAGACTGGTGTGGAGTGGGAGTTCAGCGAGAGAGTAAAAAACCTTAACAAACCCTTTTGGGCGACCATTAAAATCTGAAACGTTTCATATATTTTTTTAATATTTCTAAAATTTCATCTGTTTTATACAACTAGAATTCCTGCATTGAAAATGGCATTTTAGGAAATTTTAGATTTTATTCCGTTCGAGAGATATGCAGAGAAAAGCCTTTTTTATATAAATATGTGATATTAAATATATATATGTATATAATATATATATATATGTCATAATTCCAAAGCACAGTCGCGATGGCTGAGTGGTTAGGCGAGAGGAAAGAGTTTATATCAAACTAAATTCAGCCAATTATCATCTTTATTTGTAGATTTGCAGGCACATTGGAATAATTCCTTGTAGACAATATACTCTTTAAACATAGTAATTACGATAACTTCTTATATGTACAGGTAAAAAGATGCGACACCATTTCAGGTAGGGAAGCATAAGCGGCGCAGATATGTTTGCATGGCAGAAGTGAGGAAAAAGGGAACATACTTCCTTGCAAGGCAGAATTTATACTGCGTAGGTGCAGATGTGAATCAAAAGCTATGATTGGTTAGTATTAGTTTTGGTTGCCTTTTCCAAGCAGCGTTACATAACGCAGAAAATCTGCAATTCGGGAGAAAAGATTAATTTAGGGGGAGAGCACCAAATTTAGAATGTTAATTTGAGATCGCCAATTATTTTTTAAAACACCTATCGTATTTTGTTATATCTTACATATTCCCCTTTCAAAAGAAAAGTTGGGAGAGCAGGGTTGCAGAGAGAGTATTAGAAAAGCAAAATGTGAGATGAATTTAGGGGGAGAGCACCAAATTTTGAATGTTTTGAGATCGCCAATTGTTATTTAAAACAGCTACCATATTTTGTTATGTAAGATTTTGTATAGTAAGATTACTATAAGAAAACACGATAGCTGCTTTAAAAACTAATTGGCGATCATAAAATTAACATTCTAAATTTGGTGATCTCCCCCTTAATTCATCTGTTCTCCCGAACTCAAGATCGTTCGACGTTGCGTAACGCTGCTTGAAAAGTGCAAACCAAAACTAATATTAACCAATCATAGCTGTCTCTAGAATCGCACGCCTTCACACTCAGCTACAAAGACTGCAAGCTAATTCCTCCTTCTATGGTCATCGAAATCATCACATACAAAGAGAGAGAGACAAAACACTAAGGACATATATCGAAATTTTACATTTAATTAATTCAATATTAATTTAACAGATTTTTCGTTTCATGTTGTTGATAATTAGGCGGATTTTTTACATTAAATAAATCGAAATTTAGGAATCATTTGCTGCTGTCATATTTTTATAATTATGATTATCATTTTCTGAGGTACATTTTCTTTATTTGCGACTTTTCAACTCTGAATGCCTTGAAATTTCATTTGAAAATCTGAAATGATATGCAGAAATTCATTTAAAATCGAAAAAGAATGCAAACATTCCGCAATGAAAGTGACAGAGTTTGCCTGGTTGAAATTGCTGCTCATGAGTGCAAAGTTAACTCTGAAACGAATATAAGTAGAAAGGTATAATGTTAGATAATTTGAAATGCACATATTTCCCTGAAAATACACAGTCCAATCATATTAATGTGACCATCTGTCAAAAGCCAGAATAACCACCTTTCGCAGAGCGGACTGCTGCGAGACGTGCAGGAAGAGAGTCACATAGGTCCCTGAAGGTGTTCTCTGGGATGTTGAGCCATGCCGACTCTAATGCCGTGGCCAGCTGCGCTAGATTACGCGGTTGAGGATCCATGGCGAGAACAACTCGATCGAGATGGTCCCACAGATGTTCGATTGGGTTTAAGTCAGGTGAGTTTGCTGGCCAGGGGAGGACGGTAAACTCATCCTGGTGCTCTTCGAACCACGCACGTACACTGGCAGCTGTATGGCACCTCGCATTGTCCTGCTGGAAGATGCCATCATCCTGAGGAAAAACAATGCGCATGTAGGGGTGAACATGGTCCGCAAGGACAGATGCGTACTTGTATTGATCCATTGTGCCTTCCACAATGATCAGTGAACCTAGAGAATGCCAGGAAAACATTCCCCAGACCATAATGCTCCCGCCTCCAGCTTGGACCGTTCCGGCAATGGTTGCAGGGTGGTTCCTTTCAGAGGTTTCACGCCTTATACGCCAACGTCCATCTGTCCGATGGAGCATAAAACGCGATTCATCCGAAAACGCAACCTGTCGCCACTCAGTGGACGTCCAGCTGCTGTACTGGCGTGCAAATTCTAGCCTTCGCCGTCGATGAACAGCAGTCAGCATAGGTGCACGAACCAGGCGTCTGCTTCGGAGGCCCAGACGCAGCAATGTTCGCTGAATAGTACTTTGGGAGACACTTTTGGTAGCCCCTTGGTTCATTTTGGTGGTCAGTTGCTCAACGGTAGCCCGTCTATCTGCCCGAACGCATCTCCGCAACCGTCGTTCGCCTCTGTCATCTATGGCCCGTGGTGCACCACATTTGCCACGTCGCTGATTTTGGACAGTCCCATTTTGCCATGCACGGTACACTTTTACCACGGCGGCACGCGAACAGTTCACAAACTCAGCCGTTTCGGAAATGCTTCCACCCTTGGCCCGAAAGCCAATGATCATGCCCTTTTGGAAGTCGGATAAATCGCTTCGTTTCTGCATTACGCCAACGATTGAAATGTTTTCCGAAGCCCTCACACACCCTTTATATACGCTCAACTGCACTGTGCTGCCACCTGCCTTCTGTGATTGGTTATTTAACTCTGACATGGAAAGTACGTGGTGGTCACATTAATGTGACTGGACTGTGTACGTACATATGTACCGGAATTCAAATTTAAGTTAAATGGGATTCAAAATGAATGTATTCTTTTATTGCAACTTATGGCTTCGAAATACCGGGAATGTATTTGCAATGTACATACCGGAACAAAGATGTAATTAAAATGAAATATTTCAAATAATTCTAATATTTATCAACGTAAATATTTTAAAGCACCATAAGTTGCTTTTCATGAACGTTAGAGATCCTTCGAACTCATTTGGAAATTTCTAGTTTACGTATTTTTAATGTTAGATTGCCCTGTATAAGTTTGTAAGGCTACGGGTCCTTTATTCTTGCTACTAATATATATATATAAATAGTGTTGCGTGCGTACAGGTTCGTAATGGATTGAATGCACAACTCATTAAAAAGTTAACAAACTTTATTCTTTTCACACGAAATAAAACAAAAATACTGAAATACTTCCTCAGAGATATTCGTGCAATATCACAATATCTCAAACGTTAAACAGAATTCAATTCAAAACAGATAAGTTAATCCAATCACACAGCGAATTCGCTACAATCAATCACAGCATTAAGAAAACAAACAGCAGTTGCCTTTAAACAGCTACAACTACAACTAAGATGAGGTGTTTTGATTCGGCTTTTATAAGCTTTTTAATTATTTACAAGAATACTCTGGTAAAACCTCGATTTTTCGCGATATTTGTGGATGGCAACAGTAATTACGAGATATTTATTTATTAAATATTAAATGCACACTTTCTTTTATTTTTACTTTCCTGACCTAGCTTTCTCTTCAAAAATCGTCCCCGTTGCATGGGGAAAAAAGCAATTTTAATTACAGTTCTAAATAAATAGCTAAATAAATTCGAAATCCGTAACACTGCCCCCTTCCCAAGGACTGCACATCTCGGGCAGTACAATCCCTGGACGGGAAGCCAAACTTACAACTAAGGCATCAGTGCTATAATAAACATTACATTACAATAAAACAATAATTCCGATAAGTAACTTCAACAAAATAAACAATAATTTCAATAAATAGCTTTCAGCAAATCAAATACTATCAAACGCTAGATACAGTTCAAATACTATCAAATACTAAATACAAATAGTATCAAATACATATGCTATCAAATACAAATAAAAAAAGGACCATGGTCTTATATTATTTACATTACTATTTACAATTATATACACTACGTACTATGGTCATAGTAAAGAGCTAACCTGTCGTAATGGACGACTTTAGGTTTCAAGTTCGATGACTTACGGATCCGAACCACGACGTCGTTCAGCCTGTTAGGATTGTGTAGGGACCATTCCAAGGTGACTGTAGTTTCGGATAGAGCCTATTCCGTCGAGTCGGATTCCGCAACCACGCCTTGTCTCCTTCGTTGAAACGATATCCAATAACTGTGGTGTCGTATCGGGTCTTCATCTTTTCCGTCGCCAAGTCGACTCGCTCTCGTGCAAAGTTGTGCATCACTTCAAACCCGGACTGGAGATCTTGGACGTATTCCTCAGGTGATGAAGGCGCATCCGGTGGACGAACAACTAAGAGATCACTAGGCGGATGAAGATCACGACCGATGAGCATCTGGGATGGAGAATTGCCGGTAGTCTCAGATTTCTCTTCGACCCTAATATGATTTCGGTAGCTTTCTGAGCAGGGGTCGTTCAGACAAAGCGAAGGGGTTTCGAGATGAGGATCCTTTCTGAGGATCGATAGTCATGTCCTCAAATGCTGAAAGCAGTTTGTTATTTTTGAAGTCTAAGGAAAAATTGTATGAGCTAAATCTTTCCAAATGATGGTAACATTAGCTCCTGTGTTAATGATCATATTGCAAAGAACTCCATCGATATGCCCATTAATAGATAGTTGCCACTCACAGCAGAAATCGCAAGCGCGTTAAAACAGGGTTTCTCACAATCTGGCAACTTCCGCTTCTCGATATTGTCATTAATTTGCCTCCTGCATCGTTCCTGGGAAATGATCCTCTGCAGTTCCTTCGTACGTGGCCTTCAGCCCCGCAGTTCCAGCATTTTGGTTTCTCGTTACTCCTCTTCCATTTCATTGCATTTAACTGTCTGTTTATATCGCCCGTCTTATTTTTCGTGCTCTGAGGTGTTCGGCAGTTCCTTCGTATGTGCCCTAAAGCACTGCATTTCCAGCACTTTACGGTCGGTTTCTCATCACTAATATACCGTCTCAAGGCATTGACTTGTCTAGTTAAATTGTTTAGACAAGCAGTTAGCTGATCTACTGGCGCTTGGACTTTCGCAGCTCTGATTGGGTGTTGGGGTCTGTGAGCTGCTTGCTACTCTGCCTCGAATTTCATGGCGTACACTACAGCACTTTTTATGTCCTGCACATCAGTCATTCGCAGTGCTTTCTGTATTTCAGGATCCCGGATGCTGTCAATGAAGTATTCCAGGGACAGGACTTCCCTTGTTTGTCTCGGGAACTCCGTAAAGTCGAGATGGGACAGCCTTTCAACATCCGTCGCGTGCTCTTGGAATGTTTTGGGTGGGCTTCTGTTGACGGAATTTTAATTGAAGCCTACTGTAGTCCTTTAAACATTTCTCCCCGGAACGCGGCTCCTACGCGCCGGATAAAGCTTCGAAGTCTAGTGTCTGGTTTTTCGGGAAGAGTCTGCAGGATATCCGCTGCATCTGCTCTCAGAGAAGCGGGAAGATGACAGGCCTTAGCTTGGGAATCCCATCCGTTCGCATCCGTAACTATAGAAAATTGCGTCTTTTACACTTGCCAGGAGATTTTCTCATCATATCTCGATAGCTTCAGAGAGGGACGAGCAGGCATGGGTAGAAATTTAAAGCCATCTGTATTGCGTTCTTCTGTCGCTATGCACTTCTTTAAGGTATCAACTTCTTTCCCGGCAGCAGCAGAAACCCTTTCTTCAATTTGTTGCTCCACCGCATAAACTCTTTCCTGAATTTCTCCAATTTTGTCTTCAACTGTATCTATTCTTCCTTCCATAGCTTCGAACTTGTTTTAGATCATGCAAGCAATTTCTCTTTTCATTTTCTCTTGACCTAATTTCATTTCTTGTTTGATAGCTTTCATCTCTTCTTTAATGGAAACTTGAGGAGCTTTCATCTCTTCTTTAAAGGAAACTTGACCAGCTTCCATCTTTTCTTGACCAGCTTCCATCTTTTCTTGAACTGCTTTCATCTCCTCTTTAACGGAATCTTGGCCAGTTTTCATATCTTCTTTTACAGAGTTGACGGCTCGTTCCATCTTATCTTGGAATGCAGCAAAGGCAGATATGAGCTGTTTTTCCATCGTTCTAGTGAATGGCATTCAAAAATCCTACTTCTGACACCAAAAATTGTTGCGTGCGTACAGGTTCGTAATAGATTGACTGCACAAGACTTTAAAAAGTTAATAAAATTTATTCTTTTCACACGAAATAAAATAAAATACTGAAATATTTCCTCAGAGATATTCGCACAATATCACAATATCTCAAACGTTAAAGAGAATTCAATTCAAAGCAGATAATATTAATACAATCTCACAGCGAATTCACTGCAATCAATCACAGCATTAAGTAAACAAACAGCAGTTCGCTTTAAATAGCTACATCTACAACTGAGCTGAGGTGTTTAAATTCGGCTTTTATAAGCTTTTTAATTATTTGCTAGAATATTCTGGTAAAATCTCGATTTTTCTGGATATTTGCGGATGGCAACAGTAATTACGAGATACTTATTTATTAAATATCAAATGCAAGCATTCTTTTATTTTTACTCTCACGACTTAGCTTTCTCTTCAAAAAAATACGGGAAAATAAAGCAATTTTAATTACAATTCTAAATAAATAGCTAAATAAATACGAAATCCGTAACAACAGTATTTTGATATGTTTTAGTTTTGACGTGACACTTGATGTTACAGAATAAAAAGAATCGATGAAGTATATGTTTTGGTAGCGCCTGAAATGTGGTTGTTAGTGTTTTCATTTCTTAAACAAATGTTATTGTTTTCATTTACGTCAGATTACTTCCGGAATAAATAAATTAAACTCGACAAAAGGAAGCGAAACTGTTGATATTCTACACTGCACAACATCATTCATCTGTCTTCCAAGTCAACATTCCTGTTCAATGAATCAGTTCAATTTAGTGAATCCATTGAAAAGAGTTCATAGCTCTTAATAATTTACAACAACCTTTACTAAAAGTTTTCTCAATAATGTGACTAGCTTGATCCGTGCTAGTATTTCGTAAGGAAATTCTTCAGTGTTCATTATATTTAATTGGCTCTGAATCTTATGATATAACTTCTTAGCTTCTTTTTGATATTTTTTGACGTTTTTTGACGTTTTTTCTTGAGAGAATTCAGGACGTTTAGATGCATAAATTTAAAGGAAAAAATAATAAAAAAGAATCTGAAAGGTTTCAGATTTTAATTACGTCCAAAGGGGGGTATGTTTAACGTTTTCTGTGTTACCTTTATTTATTAAATATCATGTTCTTCTCACTTAAACCATAAAATTCACTTCAAAAGCAATATTGCAAAATAATTTAAAATGGGAATAGCTTTAGAATTTCCGATACACAGGTAAAAAGGTTTTGTTTATTCCGTAGAGTGTTGCTATTGCTCGCTTTTATATCGTTGAGTTTGTTCATCAGAAATTAGCTTAAGGTTTATAAAATATGAAATAGATAATAAAATAAATTCCAAATTGCAAATTTGGGCTTCTAGATGCGCATGTTCGGATGGAAACATACGTTATTCAAAATTGGATGGCTCTAGGTACCGTTGCTTTATCACACTTGGAGAGCTTTATCACAGAGTTGGCAATCACAAAAAAAAAACGCGTGCATCAATATAATAATGCGCCTGTGTCAGTAACAAAAAAATTAATTTTATGAATCTTTTTACTTATATAATTTGGAAAATTTACTTAAAATAAGTAA
The DNA here is from genome assembly GCA_000611955.2 of Stegodyphus mimosarum. Taxonomy (NCBI): domain Eukaryota; kingdom Metazoa; phylum Arthropoda; class Arachnida; order Araneae; family Eresidae; genus Stegodyphus; species Stegodyphus mimosarum. The sequence goes on from KK114085.1 coordinate 290,499, forward strand.
AAAATGAATTTAAAATTCGAAATTCGGAATTTGACGTCTATGTAAGATAATAGGTGCTCAAAGTCTAGTATTTCCAACATGTATGCTATTCAAAACACCAAACGTAAATTTAATCATAAATTCTTCTTTTTTTTAATATTTTGTTTAACCGGATTTGTTTTACTAAATGAGAGTTTAACTATTAATTAATTAATTTTCAATCGTTAACAAAATACTTTTTATTCATCCACTCAAATTCAAATACATTTTTTTAAACTTGTAGTGGATGACACTTGGTTTAATACAGTTTTTCACATATTAAAAATTTTAAACTTATTAATTACTAATAAATTTAAAATTTAAATGTTTAATTCTTAAATTCATTTTCGTTGTTTTTTAAATTAAATTTTAAAAATTTTTAATTAAAAAATTTTTGTATTTAAAAACAATTTTTTTTTGTATTTAAAAAAATTTTTTTTGTTGTCCTAAGAAGGAACTGACTTTTTTAAAAAAAAATATATTACTTCTTTATATTCACAAATCTGGTTTAAAGCAAAACGCATCAGGATTATCCGCTTTCAAAGAGGGACAAAGTTCGTACGATTTGTAAGCTATTTGTACTTTTACAAAGCCGGCTTGTAGAATTCAAAATATTAACAATTCTGATTTCTTTTTTTGTAGCATATGCATATGCAAGTAGACACCTCTTACAGTGAAATGAAATTTCCTGCGGAGTTTAATAATTAAACACGATAGTTTAAGAATAAAAGTTAAAACAAAGCTAATTATATAGAAAAATGACTACAGCTGAAGTTCATAAGTTCGTATAGTAGCCGGGACTAAGTTTTCAAGCATCTGTTGGAATTCAAAACTTATTTACTAAAGCTGCTCTTCTAGTGTATAAGCTTCAATACTTTTTTTCAGTTGTAGTTTAAAATGTTAATTCAGCCAAGTAATTTATAAATTGAGGCCTTCGCTACCAAATAAAGAAAAGGCGAAGAAAAAAACAATGAGAATGCACAGTTGTGGTTTTTAAAGAAAAATTTACCCTCTTGGAATAATTTGTTTGTACTCAAGCTATCCTGGTCTTATTTGGTTATTTGTTTTACTTTTCCAGTATAATATGACCATGAAAACACGGTTCCACCACCTGCTCAAAGGAAAAAAACTTCAGCTTTTAACTGCTTCCTTTTCACAGAAATCTTTCTTTCTTCATTATCATTCCGTTCGCTTTTCTTTTGTTCGTCGAGCACCTCTGTGAAGCATAGCAGCTTTTTTCCCTTCTTTTCTTTCTCCATGTTGCCATTCCAGAGAATAAAAAAGAAGGTGCCTTCATGTCAATTATTTTCGTCTCCAGCTGTTCATGCCTCAGTAGAAAAGAAGCTAGCAAACGGGTACGGTTACGGACAAGAACGGACGTTAGAGGATAAATCAAGCATGGGACACTCTTTGATAAGCGTGATCCATTTTTCAGACCCAATTTCGCACGTTTTTACAGACTTAATCCTGAATCTTTAAAATGGTTTCGTCCTCAATGGCAAGGTTATCGTCTCCAATTTGTGTCTTTGCATCTTCTCACTTTTTTCATCGATACTAAGACATAACAAACAAAAGAAGACGTGCCTCAGAAAAAGAAAAAAATGAAGTTTTGTTTTCCAATTTATCCACCATAAGAAAGTTACAAGTCTTTTAAAACTAAGAAAAGGATTAGCATATTTAGAAATCAGATAATATAAATGGAACTAAAACGTACAAAGAGAGATTGAATAAAATCTTTTGCAACAGATACAAATTACTATGATTTTCGGCTTAGGGTAACAGTATGCAACTTATCATACACATGCTTGATAAGTTTGATAAATCCTGAGTATTTATCTAAGCTGCAACATTCAACTGAAAAAAATAATCTCACTTGAGTATATCCTAAACTATTATAAATACAATAAAAATTTATATATTATTCTAGCGTCTTATATACAGCATAACATGGGATAATAAGTATTTGAGTGATTTGCATATCACAAAGAAATATCAGTTTATTAACGCAATAAACAAGAATCTTTTTTAAGTTTCTTATCAACTGTTTCCCCGATCTCTGCGTATTTATCTAACATTCTCCCAAAAGTTTAAAAAATAAATCTGTCGGGTCAATACGATTTTTGAAGTAGGAAACACGAAACATGAGCAATGCCTTCCCCGGAACTCGTCTGGCCCTCTCTACACCACGAAGGAATGCAAAAAAAAAAAAAAAGGAAGAAAATACCTTATAAATCTTGCCGGCTAGGTGGACTGGGAGATGCGCCTGTTAATACAATACAATACAATACCTTATAAACCTAACAATTCTTTTCACATATATGGTATTTTAGAAATATTATTTTATATTTCGTATCCTCAAAATAAATTAATATCTTAAAATTCCCATACTAAAAGAAAAAGGGGGAAATTAAGTCCCGCTAAATATTTATTGTAGACTGACAGATGCTGAATCACGATAGTGTTTCATGTTATATTTCATCATCTGTCGCTGAAGATAAAATTATTTCAGAGGTCCTACTCACCTGTTTACAGAAACCCTGATTATTTTCTTTTCTGTATATTATATTCCACATTTGTGGCCGTCATCATGACCATATGGGAAATATCTAAAACGTTGAGACTGACCAATTGCGAGTGATAACTTTGGGCGATTTTATATACTAATAGGAAACGCGAGAGTTTCCTTTACAACTGTATGTAACCTCTTAACAGAATTATTTCTACAGCGATAATACTGTGATATGAAGACTTGTATTTAAATTTTTCCCTAATATATGTGCATTGAAGTGCAGATATTAACATGAAGAACTGCATTATACCATTAGTCTTCAGGTACGCTACCTCCCTAGAGGTCCAAACGTTACTTTAATAGCGGAGTTCTTAGTATATAGTCCAATGAAACATGCATGAAATTCTTTTATATTAGTCCTTGATATTAGGTAGTAATTTTCTAGGGGTAGGTGAGTTCTACATTATGCTTTGATACACAGTGGACTGCTTTAGTATGATGCATTAGTATAACTTGGTTCTGTGACTCCTAACAGGTTACCAACAAGCTTTATAATATTTACAGTTTTGTGGAAGTACAGAGTTTTATAAAGTGCCTGTTTTACTTATGTTACTTCTTTGTACAACAATAATGTCTCTCAGTGTTTATTAGCTTCGTCCTGATGGAACTTTTTCTTATTAGATAATTTTTTATCCTACGATTTTTGCTGGAGGTGGTCTGAAGTGCTACTCTTGGGAGAGGAAGCATGCGATATAATGTCAGCACAGCCGATTGTTACACAGATACCAATACATCTGCTCGTCATATATCCTGAGCATATGTATGTCAGACAAGAACCATCTGTAGTGCAGTGGTTAACAAAGAAGTTGGTGTAGGATTTAGGTTCATCAATCAAGAATTTTACAGAGATTTTTCAATGATCAAGTGATAAATTCGTTGATTTGCATTATCTAGTTACACAAACAGGAGACTTTTAATAAAAATTACATAATATCTTTTACACGAAACTTTGCTCATTATTAGGAGTTAACATTAAGTTGAGTGAAGAAATCGGCAAAAAGATCTAGAGACTTTCCTATGCCTCTAATAATGTTGCAGAAGACTTTCAAGGCGTATTTAAAAGAAGGATTACTTTGATATTCCGAAACCGAAAAAATTCGGTTGGGGAAAAATTCGGTTGAAAACTTTCAGAGCAAAGAGGAAAACTTCAAAATAATGGCGTCTGATTTAACAACGTATTAGAGAAAGGTATTTGATCATTTATTTCGGTAACAACTTAAACGTTAAAACAATTCATTATTAGATGACTAATATATCAGGGATATTAAATTTGATTCTTGAAGGGTTTAAAAATAGCTATCCTACGCAAATAAATCAATAATTTTTATAAGTAATTAATCTGAAATTATCTAAATTATTAATTTTATATGATATTGTCTTGAAATCTTAAATGAATAAATTATTATTCAGCTAAATCTTGAGCTCTTCAACTTAACAAATTAAATTACTTCATAATTTAGAAATTACGAGTTTAATTTATTATTTCAAAAATTAAACTTATTTTAATAACATTTTCTAACAATTTTCAGAATAAAATTTAATATATAAGTTCCCGGTAAGGGTACAAGGAATATTTTCTTTCTCGTATATCATTTAAATACACATTAATCATTTATTTAGACAATTTTGCGATCATATAAGTCTTCAATTCTCAAAATAAAATTCAATTATCGACTCTTCAACACAAAAATCCTGTAAACGATTTGAATCGGTATATGTATAGGATAAAATTGTGTTGTAGAATTTAGACTTATTACATGTCACATGTGAGTAAATATTTTGTCATGTATTAGCATACTAGCATTATTTCATATCAGGTGTGGATATAACCGAACACTCAGTATTTTCTACGCTAATAGTATTATTTTATTTTTCAAAGTTACATATAAAGCGCGTATAGCTCACCTCCAAGTCCATCAAATTAACAAATACGGACTGGTGGATTCGATGAAATATGCATGTACAAACAAGAATGTAGTTCTCAGCATGTTAATTGTATTTTTGTCTAAATGTGAGGTGAATGAAGATTTACTTTTGTATGGTTTAATGTTATCTTGATCTCCAAATCCGTGAAATTAACCTATACTGACCTGCTGTTGTTGTTGCTTTTTCTCCGATTGCAAAGTCAGACAAGGTCCAAAAGACAATTGACTCTAAGAAAGTCGAGCACAAGGAGGGGATTAGAGTAAATGCCCTTCCTAGAGAGACCCAAGCAGCCCAATATGTGCTCGGCAGACGCCTGATGTTCTCGGCGCTTGGAGCATGTGGTAAAGATTTTCATGCCTTCCTTGAAAGGGAGGCTCATAATGTGACCGCTGGCAATACGTGAGAGCGCAGTTCGGGAGCTCCTGCTACACTTAGAGTCCAACCAGGCTTGCTAACCAGGTACCCAGGTGGGAGGGGGACACGAACCACTCCACCATGTTTTGTGATGTGTTTAGAGAATGTTATTCCAGATAGGTAAGGGAGGAAATTAAAAGGCCACAGCCCTCCTTTGCTAGTTTGTCCGCCATTTCGTTGCCATAAAGATGTATGAAGACGAGATCCACTGAAAATAAATGTCATGATGCTGAGAAATTAGGTGTAGTTTTTATAGAACAGAGATACTAGTCTTATCGCCTACGTAAATCCGATTACTAAGAAGTTGGAGTGAGCTTCGGCTATCAGATAAGACCCACAGATCTTCAAAATTCTTCTCCGTTAGTATATAGCCCCGAGTCCTAAATTGATTGCTATCAGTTGACTTCTGAAAACTGAACAATGATCTGGATTACATTGACGGAGTGTCATTTTTATTCGGGGGGGGGGTTCTCAACATAAATGCCGCTACCTGCGCATAGTCAGCAATTTTGCTGCCATCTGTGAAGATCTTGGTAGCATTTTCGAGGATATTGTCTATTACCTCCAATGCCAACTGTCTAAGGTGGTCAGTAATATTATCTTTCTTATTTATAGCAGTGGGAAAATTACAGTGAACAGTTTGTAAGATCTCGCTGGCCCAACTTGTCAGAAACTGGGGTAGTGATTGATACTATATGTGAATTTACACGGAAACGTAAGAAGAGGTTAGAACCCTTTTTATTTTATCTTTAAAATGACAAATAAAACGGTAAACTAAAACAAAACGTAGAACTGAAAGTAATGGCTAGATGAACAAATATCAAAACACTACCGACGAGGCTCTGAGATCCTAAACTAACCGCGTTTTTTATTACGGCTGAGATTCAGCAAGATTACTGATTAAACAGTTAAAACCTAGCACTCCTGCAAAACTAGGCACACAGGCCAACACGCGCTAATCTAAAATCTACCGAGGAATCTTACTAGTGTAACTTCAAAGCAAGACTCTCTGGTTTCGTCTACTATTCAATCCAACTAGCTTCCGCTAAATTTGAATAAACTGCGCGTGCTACTACAATTTACATACTCTGGCACGGGCATTTCTAGGGGAAAATGAAGGCTAAACAGGAAAAACGATTTAAACTTAAAATAAATGTTAGTTAAAATAAATATAAACCCTACACGTTAAACAGTTAAAGTGAACCCTGGAGAGTTTTCCGATGGGTTTAAACAGCATTCTAGTGGATGGGGCTCAATATTGCAAAGATACTGGACCTGTCGATTCAGTGAGCTATGAATGTATAAATAAGGATGTAGTTAGTCTTGTTCGGGAGTACCTAGTTACGGTGCAGTTAAGTGAACTGAGTAGTATGTTGCAATAAAACTTACTAACTGTGATTGCTGTTGATGGTTTCATTGCGCCAAACCTTTTATATTGAATTATATCTTTTCCTATGATACCTAAATAATCCATTATTCTCGGTCCAACGGAACCTCTCAATTATTAATCTCGTAACAATATCCATTCCTGTTAATGTTAAGAGTTAAACGAACCAAATCCAAATTCGTTGATCATTTAGTTTAATGAATTGTCAAAGGTAAGTGAATAAGAGTATTAAAGATAAATAATCTTTATTTATATATGTCATCTAAACGCACTGAGTGGAAGCAATTTATAACTTAACACAAATCTTATGATAAAAGCTGAACTTTATACAATACCACATATCTAATACTTTCCACACTTCAGTGCTTCCAGTGCACTTCAGTGTCTTCTTCAACTTAAAACAGCTGACTAATTTTTATGCTACTGCTTTTCTTATCTCAAGCTATTGTCAAAAGAAAGATCTTCTGAAGGATTCAACGTAAAATTTACTACGTTATTTACGTTTATTAGAAAAAATATATTTAAAAAAACAGTGTTGTTTAACATAAATAAATAAAAAAAAATTCACTTTATGTGGATAATTATTCGAGAAAACATTACAACAAGCATCACCCCCCTAAAAAAACATAAATAATATTTGAAAGTTTTCAGATTTACGCCTAAAGGGACTTTTTTAACGTTTACTGTGTTACCTTTATTTGTTAAATATCATATTCTTCCCACTTAATCCACATAAAATTCAGTTCAACAGCAATATCACAAAATATTTAAAAACACCATATCTTTAGAATTTCCGATAGACAGTCTCGTGCGCTGGAGATAAAAATGTTTTTTCCGTGCAATATTGCCATTGCGCTTTGAAATCGTTGAGTTTGTTAATGAAAAATTCTTTCGACTTTTACAAAATATGAAACAGATAATAAAACAAATTCGAAATTGTGCCCATATTCAGGTGGAGGATTACGTTATTCAAAATTTGATGGCTCTAGGTACCATTTTTTTTTCAGAATGCGAGAAATATGTATACATTCAAGCAGATTCTTCGCTATTTCATTTTTTTAAACATAATGCAGGGCGATAATATTTGGTAGCAACAATTTAAAAAGTGATTTGCCGCTTATAGTGAACGGCACAAAATGTGATTTTGAGAGTGATAGCCTTTCTGGACTACCACCCCTTTCGGCTAAATATATTTAAAAATTTAGAAAAACAGTGTTACATTAGCGTAAATAAAAAGAAAAAACTTACCTATGGGGATAATTGTTCGAGAAAACATTCCAACAAGAATTAATTAGTTAATTAATTAGTTTTTTTAAACAGGAAAAATTTTACGCATTCATTTATTAAATAAATGCCATAAAATGAGTGATAAAAGTTTAAAAATATGCCGTACAAAAACGACTTTTGACGTCAAATAAAACTTTAAAGAAAATTTTAGAAAAAATTCTAACCTTTACATTATATTACGTTACTGCCCCATGCCTTTATTGTCAATACAATTTAGTAAACTTTGAAATGGCACGAATTTTGCGAACGTTTGAATTTATTTCCTACGTGGCCTAGCAAGAAAGCCATTTATAAAGTGCCATTCTAAATTGGATCACATAACTTATTCATTTAATACAAATTATGAAATAATGAGCTAAATTTGTGCAAATACTTATTGCACTGGGAGCTTTAAAAGCAATAGATAAATTCTTTAGTAGTTTAAATCTTTTTTCTTATTTTCAAGCAATATACTTAATTGATAAAATTCAAAATATGTTCAATTTAAAATAATTCAGTTAATAATTATGAATATTTTCAGCCTTAAAAGGGAAGCAACAACCTGTGTTAGGCGTGGATTTTTAGCATAGAAACTCTATCGATTTCAAGGGTGAACAAAGTCCCTTTTCATCAGAAGCAAAGGAATCTGCAATAAGCGGATTTTTGAGGATAAAAAGTGAACTTTTGCGGTTTTTTTCTCTTCATAATTTTGTCCATTTTCTTGAACCATTCTCTAAAAATGTTCGTAGTCATCCATGGTTCCTTGTTTACTTTATATTCTAATAACAGAGTTTTAATTTAAAGCACCGTGGTGTTTGTTTTCCTATAATTAAACAAGTCATTGCCCAAAGAAAAACAATGAGACATTCTTTATTTTGCTTAGCTCGGTGACGCTAGTCACCTTTGAAAACTGAAATTGTGACAGTTAATTTTGCTCCACCTGGTTTACTTAACACAGCTTCCTGTTCAGAATAAAAACCATAACTATTTTTCTTTCAAAGTATCCCTTCAACTTATGTGTTGGTTTTCAATTTCTATACCAAACCGTTATGTCTCATGCCTTATGTGTCATGTCTGGTGCTTCCTTTTCTTATCCTGAATTCTGGGAAGAGTAGTTAAACGGTGGAACTGTGAAATACAAATGCAGTAAGTCAAGCAAAAGCGATGTATAACCGAAGTAAAGCATAAAAGAAATATTTTACTATTAAAATAAAGGGGACTGAATCGAGACCAAGATAAAACGATGTATAAATGTAAAACACGTACAAACGAGGAACGGATAAATGGTATCACTTATTGAACAACAGCTCTTCAAATGCAAACAAATCAGCTGAGGTGACAATCACATCAGTGTGCAAACTAAAGTAATATTTCCTTCTGTCTTTTTTTTTAAAGAAATATTCTTTAAATTTATCAATTTCGAATTCAGTTTAGGTTAGTTAACTTCTAATGTTTGCTTCTGATTTTCTTTTTTGAACTTTAAATATTATAAAACAAAAGCAACAAAATACAAAAGAGCCTAATAAATAGTATTACAGTTCTACGGCTGAAAGTATATAATTTATCAAAATCCATAACTGATTAAAAGAAATTTCCCAATTTTTTTTAAGTTAAAATTGCTAAAGAAGTAAGGAATGATGATTAATTTCTTTTATTTGAGAATAAAAACTCCTATTCCGTTCTTTTCAAACAAATATGGAATTTAGTGCTGGTACTCTCCAGCTAAGGTATAATCTTCTTCTCTAACGCATTCATTCAGAGCACTTTTTTTTTTAAAAGAAGGGGCAAGAATACGATACACACCTAAATTTAAAGTGGAGATAAGAAACATTTAACACTTTTGACTCTTCATACAAAAGCTTGTTCATCCAAATCAATGTGGAACACAACGTTTTGAATGAATGCCGGTAAACTTAAATAATACTTGTCACGGCATAAATTATGAAAATAAAACAGATTTAGCCAAATTAATTGAAATAATGTAAATGTTATATATCGTTTGGTAACAAATTATGAACAGAAAAAATTAATGAACCTATTATATTTATTTTCCTCGAACTGGTGATACTGAGGCTTCTGAAAATTAAAAAGATAAAATACTAATTACCTTTAACGAAGCATTAAAACATACTGAAGATCTCGAATAATATTTGTTTTTAATTTAGGAGATAAGAAAGGATTACCAATAATTTCGAAGTGTAATTCAGATCAACTTGTTTATGTAAGCAAGAAGAAAACAAAGATACGTTAATCTGATTATTTTAAATAAATTGGAATATCCTTTAAACCTAATCTATTTTTATTCTATAAAAGTAAAATATTGATTTTCTATTATTTGTATTCATTACGATACACATCATGAATTTCAGAAAGTATTTTTATATTAACAATATACATAATACTACTTGCCGAAGTATTTAAAGAAGAGTATGCACATCTAAGATGAAATTTATTTATTGTTCCTTAAAAAAAATGTCATGACTATAAATTTCCATCCTTTGTAGTCAATACGATTTCTAATAACCGAGTAGTGCTGTATATAATATTACTATTAGAAATCCTTTATCAGTTATATAAAATAGCAATATTAACAGTTTTTAAATTCGAAAATTATGATTATAATATTTTTCAAATTTAAAATTCTCAATCCCTCTGAATAAGATAATCCTCTGTTTAATGGACAAAACTAGTAATTATGCGACAATTCCTTTTTGCGACGCTTTTCTGTATTACTATAAACCTTTTTAAGTAATACGACAAAAAAAAAAGACAGAAAGAAGACGGACGACTGCAATATGTGTACTGTTGCAAAATTTTAACTAATTTTAACTATTTATTTAAATATTATTTTAATTATTGTTTTAACTATTA
>KK114085.1:300974-342715 GCA_000611955.2 Stegodyphus mimosarum
TTATTTTTTTTATTTTTAAAGATTTTTTATTATTTATTTAATTAAGTAAATTTTACCTTTTGGGTTATTTTCTTCCTGCTTCCTACTTGTCTTCTTGGTGTAACTAGATAGCACGTCGACGTGCAATCGAGAGGTCCAGAGTTCGAATCCCGGCGGGAGCACTGTACACTTTTCATATTCATATATCGATATAACATAATGACTCTACAAATGGGGTCTGAACTAAAAGGTCGTGGACGATGGTTCGTTACCACCAAGATTTGGCAACTAGGGCTCCCTCATCCCCAGTTACCCTTTCAAAGGGAAGTACATGGGATATATTCTCCCTGGTTTCTCCGAGGCTTCATGGTGTAACTGGATAGCACGTCCGACGCACAATCGGGAACTCCGGAGTTCAAATCTCGGCTTAGGCATTGCATAGTTTTCATATTCCTGCATCGATATAAACTAATGACATGACAAGTTTTTATTTTTAACGCCCAATACAAGGCAAGTATTAGAAGGTCTTTTATTTAAAGTTTTCCTATGATTTAAACAAACGATTATGAACTTTAATTAAACTCATAAGATGTTATTTAAAAGAACATTTTGCTTTTAAATGCAGTAACAGTAGGCTGCACTGATGATTAACGTTGGTGTGCAAAAATTAAGGACGAAGTCGAAAAATTAGCATATCAGCTGAACGAAGAGGCAGAGGCGGACAGAAAGACCAATCAGGAGATTAAGTAAGGTGATGTACGGTAGCACATGCGCAGATATGCAGGTAGACGTAATGGGGGAGTGTCTGAGTAGTATAAAGCATGTTGTCGGTGTAAGCTCAGTATTTCTGGCAAAAAGATTGCACGCCGTATAGCAGTTAAAATCACACCGAGTTGCTGCCTCAGCGAGAAATGGCGAATAATCAATCTGTTAGACGACATCTGGATGCTTTTACCCGAGGTCGAATCATTGGGAAGTTGGAGGAAGGCCGCAATGTGACAAGTGTGGCTGCAGAGTTCGGAATTGCTCACAGCATCGTTTCACGATTTTCGAGACAATTTCAAACTACAGGAAAAGCTATCCGGGGGTTTAGTAGTGGTCGTCCACGAGGAACTACACCCGCAGATGACCGGTATATTGCCTTACAGGCCAAAAGAAACAGGCGGCAGACAGCGGGAGAAATCGCTAGACACACGACACAGGCGACTGGACGACCGATATCGCGTTTTACCGTGGCCAGAAGACTGCACGGTGGTGGTCTGTTTGCACGACACCCTCTACGGTGTGTACTTCTAACGCCTGCCCATCGGAGGAGTTCCCTGTGGTGCTGGGAACACCGGAATTGGAGAGACAATGAATGGGGACGAGTACTCTTTACAGATGAGAGCAGATTTAGTCTGAGTTGCGATTCTAGACACATACACATCTGGACAGAGCGGGGAACACGCAATAACCCCTTCAACATCATCAAAAGGGACTGTTTTGGAGGTCGCGGAGTTCTCGTTCGAGCAGACATAATGTTTGGTAGCCGGACCGACCTTCATATCTCCCAAGGAGGTTCGTCACCTGGGACTGCTATTGTAACGAGGTTCTTCTTCCTTACATGCGTCTTTTCACAAGGGCTATGGGTCCTCAGTTCCTCTTCATGGACGACAACGCTCCACCTCATCGCACAGTTACTGTCGAAGAGCTGTTGGAGAGTGAAGATATTGAACACATGGATTGGTCGGCAAGGTCTCTGGATCTAAATCCCGTCAAGCATGTACGGAACTTACTAGGGAGACCCGTGGCAGCACGTAACTTATCGCCAGTAACGATTCCGAAACTGCGATTGGTGCTACAAGAGGAACGAGCAGCAGTGTCTCAACAGCTCATTAACAACCACATATCCAGCATGCACAAATGATGTGAAACCTGCCTAGCAGTCAGGGGAGATCATATCCCCTATTAAAGACCGGATGTTTCTTGCTGGACACCCATCACAGGGATGTTTCGGCCTTCAGTCGCATTGCGCTCCATGCTACTTTTTCAATAAAGCTTCTTTTTATCCCTCTGATTTCTCTTTTAGTAATTGTTGCTTACATTACTCATGTCCTTACGTATTGGGGATTTTACGGTATTAAATGTGTTGATTTGGAAAGCTTTTGTACAAAGTTATATTGAAAAAACTGTCTCGTCCTTAATTTTTGCACACCAGTGTACTGTTAGTATGATTAGCGTGGTAAGTCAAAGACAGGAAATGTCAAACTTGGAAAAGTTACTTAACACTGTAAGGAATTATTAACTCCAGCATGAGTGCCTACGTAGTGGCGTATGGTATATACAGACAGCAAGTGGAAGATTCGTAATTGAAATTCTGGGAAGGTTTAGTTGAATCTTCATGTTTCCTAATTCAAAGATAGCCTAAATCCTTTTCAGTGACGCCGAATTTAAACTGTGAAGAACGGTTACTCATCGTTACCCGGATTTGTTCGACTGAGCCTCGAATTCTACCAAGACGACTTTTGAATGGAAGAGAATGGGAGAAATTATCGTATTTCTCCGCGCGTGCGTCACTGGCTAGTAGGTCTGGCTAGTAAGTAGAAGATCCCAAGTTCGAATCCCGGTGAAGGCATTGTTTTTTTTTAATGCTTTTTCTGCTTAAAAAAACTAATAGTCTCTGCAGTACGCTTTAATAGTGAAAAACAAGGCTACAGACTTTTCAAACGTCAAAATACCATTCCGTTTCTCGTTAACAAAAAAGTATGCAGAAAATGGCAAATATATAAAAAGAAATGGAAAATCGATATAAAGTACTTAAAAAATAAATGTTGTTAGATTATACATACATGATCATTACTTAACAGGTGTATGATATATGAGAAGCATTTTTTATTAATTATAATAATCCTGCTGATTTTCATAAAATCTATCAATTGGATATATTATAAATTATGTCCAATGAATTATTAATTATATCAATTAGATATATTATTAAAAAAACAAAGTAAAGATATGAATTACTAGGAAGTACATTTACTGCTTTTTAAATCGTTGTGTTTAGTAAGCCCCTTCAGTAATAATATGAAAGATAGATTTAAAACGCTTATAAGGTATTTCTCCCCTCTTCTTAGCATACCTTCGTGCTGTACTGGTAAGCACACTCGGAGCGTATTCGAGAAGTCCATTGTTCGAGTCCCAGCGAGGGCATCGCTCATTTTTCATATCTCTTGCTTAAAAAAAAATATACCTAATGTTTCTACAGTGGCGCCGAACAAAAGGTGGTGGATGAGGATTGCCCACCACCAGGATTTGGCAAGTGGGTCCCCTAATCCCCAGTCGCCCTTTAAAAGGGGACTATATAAGGTATTTCTCCCGCCTTCTTAGCATGCTTTCGTGATGCAGTGGTCAGCACACTCGGCGCGTATTCAAGAGGTCCGTAGTTCGAGTCCCGCAGAGGACATTGCTCATTTTTCATATCTCCTGCTTAAAAAAAAAAACCAAATCTAAAAAAAAAAAAAAAAAAAAAAAAAAAAACCTAATGTCTTTATATGCTTCATCGTGTAAATTCCAGTAATCGGAAAATGGCTAATTGCCAGGCCGCATGCGAAATAACTCAAAGTTATTATGTTTCTTGAAACTTTAACATCTGACAAGCCGCGTGAATAAGTGAAATTTTAAATAACGGCCTGCAAAAATTGACAAGACTCCAGTATCATTTATAACTTAAAAATCAGGATAACCGACTTTGAAGTTAAAAGAAAACCTGTATACGTAAAATAAAATATTATAAAAACACCGTCCACTTAAATGGAAATATTAAATAGAATGGTAATATTGACAAAATTAATTAATTCATTAAATACATCAATTAACCCTTTACACTCGACAGGCGACTCTGAGTTACTGCTTGATTTGATATGGTAACTCGAGAGGTGACTCTCAAGCACCACTAGATTCGATGCTATAGTTCGAGCGGTAACGATGCTTATTTAGATTTCACTTGAGCAGTATCACTTTGTGAGTGTATTCAACAATACTTGAGTATAAAATAACTGCCGGCTTTCAATCTGAGATACGTTTTTTAGGTTTATTGTTATATTTGTGTCTTCGACATTAGTTTGAACTCGACAGCCGTAGCAACAGGAATACTATGTTCAAAGTTAGGGAGCCCAATAAGCATGGAATACGGTGCCAGAAGCAGTTCAAGTAAAGATGAGTTGGATTTTTTGTTGATGAAGAAAGAAATTACGTCTATACATAGATTATTTGACAACGAAGAAATAAATTACGTCTATGCATAAATTACTTTACTACGAAGAGGAGGAAAGCATTGATAAAGATAACGAGAGGATGTAAGATGCGTTATAAGGCGAAAAAGCAGAGTAATTAAGAGCGAACGTGAAAGAGACAGTTATTCCACAGAAGAAAGAGATAATTTAGAATGGATAACATAAACAGAAGTCGAAGAAATGCGGCAAAAGTAACCTTTGTATCCAGCTACAGATGCGCAGGACTGCAAATATCTTCAGACATAAAAGAACCATTAGATTTCTGTGAAATCATTTTAAATTAGCCGTAAGAAATTCGTCAAATATGCGAAAAATCATCTTGAGTTGCTGATTCGTCTAGAGAAAAAAGCCTCGACTGCAAAAAGTTAAAATCGCGATGTATCGTTTGTGCACAGTGCATCAGGAATATGTGTACACACCTTAACGAAAGAAAACTCTTTACTGTGCATTTATACTGAACTTCATTATAGGTTAATATTGATGATGAACTTAATTATAAGCAATATTTTAGATTAAGTTTAATATAATTTTCCTGCACCTATACCTCTGCTCTAAATGTCAGTCCCTGCACTACACAACGTCCTTGATAGTCTCCGAGGCCATTTTGATCCCTTTCATGCGTCATACGTTACATATTGCAGTCGTGAAAATATTTGGCATGTGTTAAGCGAATACTATACTACATATTGTGCAGATAATTCAACTTCGAATTCAGTGCGCAGATACCATCTGTTAAAGTATGTATACATTTTCCTGGCGGACCTTGTATACTTATATAATAACTATTTACACTACTGTTTGGCAACTGGTAACTTTTATTGAAAATAAATGCTTGTAAAACGTAGACAGTTCAAGAAACAATGCACATATCCTTACTAGTAACTGCGATCATGCCATGAATTTTAGATTTTCTTCCCTCAATATTTACGGTCAATTTATTTTTCAGTAGCTTAAAGTACCTAATTTTTTTATTGTTTATAGCAAAATTTTAAGCTAAACTTAATGAATTCGAAGAAGATGACCTAAGCAGCCGTTGTTCGATTGCACATAAGTTGTAACTATACCTCACATTCCATAGCTGAAGCGCATAATATATAAAGCATTAGGTAATCTTTTATTAATTATAATAAAATACAAAATGTTAATAAGACAGATCGACGTTTCTGAAATTTAATCTCCTGCTGTAATCAAGTTACATTAATTTGTTAATCTAAATGAAGTGATTTTCAACCCCTGAGTTTCTTAAAAGCAGTGTATTGTAATACTATGAAAGAAAATCAATACTTTTGACACACTGAATGGTAAATGATGTACGTTTGGATTATACGGAGTGAAATATGTATTAAATAAAATATTTCAACTAGTTTCAAATGAATAGGATTAATAAAGTTTCAAACAAAAAGTTTTTTTTCACTGCTTTGGCATTGCACAAATGTAGGACAGAAAGAAGAACGGTCAATAAATTTATTTGCTCCTGTCAAATTTGAAAAGCAATTACCCCAGTTCAGGAATTTTTCTCGCTTATTTGTCGCGTCACACCTTATCTAACATCAGTTAAACTTATTTGGTAGCTGATAGAGAAATTTTAGGCTACTCTGTTTTATTTAGAAAAGTTTTAAAAAAATCTGCGTTGCTTTTAAAATTATACTTAGGTAAGTTTAATTTACCAATTCTACTGTTAATCAGTATAAAACAACTGTCATATATCGCGTGATTAAGAATTTTCACATTTTACACAGGAACTTTTAACCTTATATTACAGTATATCAAAAAATGACAAAAAGTTATTTGTTTACAAAGAATTATCTTGTCTAAGGGTCAGCCTGTCGATCCAGTGATTTTAAGATCCCGAGTTCGTCTGCGAGAAACAGCATGACAGAATTTTCAACGATTTCTTACCTCAAAAAGATCTTCCTATCTCAACAAGCCAAATTTCTGAAACGATTACCACTATCAATAAGCACTTAGATATCTTATCATTTGTGTCGTGAAGAATCAAATCTAGGTTTGAGCGGAATTCTGTAATGTCGCAGAAAACACTGTCACGAAATTAGATATAAATAGGTTAGTCTCTCAAGAATTACATAATTCATCATATTAACTTTTTAGAAAAGTGAGCTGGAGAACTAATTAATTATTACGACACAGATTGTTAACTACATGTCTCTATATAAGAAATTTTGACCTTTAAGTTGTGGAAATTTGACTGTAATCACTATAAGTTGGTGTAGTCACTGTTGGTCACTTTTTAGGTTATTTTTCTTTCAGGCCTGCACAGGTGTTGGTGATTACTAGTATGTCTTATAGATAAAATCTGAATAAAAATAAATTAACCTTGTAAACATGGGAGTATAAACATCTTTATCATCTTTCCTATCTGTTTCTTATGAAGAAAGACCATTCTTAAAGATTATGGATTTTATCATTATCGTTAAATATATAATTAGCTACGAGTCGCCACTTCAGAAACTTAACTGAAGATTACCCTTTATAATTACAGTTCACTTATTTGCGTGTTTTTTTAGTTATTTGTAAAAGTCACCTTTATAGGATCACCATTGTCATTCTAATTTAAAGCTATCTAACTATCTATCTAACGAGTAACAGAGCAAAGTAGGTAGATTTAAATACAAATTTGTATACATAAGTTAACATATTAAAAAAAAAAGGAGTGGCTGTAGTAGCATAACTTCTCTCTTGCACTCGGCGTGTATTTGAGAGGTTCGAGATTAAGAGTCCCGGCGAGGGCATTGCACATTTTTCATGTCTCCTACTTCGAAATAACCTAATGTCTCTACAAACTAACTAAATCATTTTACATACTAGCTATACTATTTTTGCGACTTCTTCAATTCGAAATCAATTTAAATTTCTTTTCTTCACTCACTTAACCTAGCAGATTGTAGTAAAGTTTTGATTAATAAAAAGAAGGAAGCAATGCTGGTTTTGTGGAATAAAACATAGGAAATTAGTACCTATTAATGAATTTACTTTGCTATTGCAATTATTTGGGCTTTGTTAAGGGTGTATTTTAGATCCTAAAGTAAAATTTTGAAACGAAAAACTGCTTTCGGAATTTAATTATGAATGACCTTTTTATCATAAATATAAACTCTAAAAAATATTCTTGAGAAAGTAACAACTTCATCATCATCTCATCGCCCCTTTTACATGGTGACAGGGGAATCAGCTGCCATAGATTTAAGCTTTTATTTGAATTTTGAGAAGTCATAGATGTTTGTAAGTACACAGTGTTTTTGTGGAATGGGGGCCAAAAAAATGTTGTCCAGCCGAAAGTTCTCTCAAGACAGGGGAATAGAAGTAGAAGACTCTTAAACCAGTCCTCTGGAAAGGGAGGTCTCCATCCAAATTAGCATGGTAAAAAACTTCTACTCAAGAGGATCATTACAGAATTAAACATCATCATTTCATTTAACCTTCAAAGAGGTGTCTAAAATAAAAACTGTAAAGTCCTAAAAAAGGTCAAGCATATTATTGAAATATGGAATGGCTATATAGCGAGTGAATGGCCCTAGATGGTACATAGGTGGTACAGGAATGTGAATGAAAAACCAACAACATGCATTTTCAGTCTAACTATCAGTTAGCATTACATGCACACAACAACGGCTGTTCAAAAATGAACAGAATTCAACAAGCTATCAGGACTTAGCATTCTGTGTGTATTCTTTGAGAACATGGTAAATTCTGTAAAGGGTTCTTATCCTTACGTTCTAAGTCCTGAACTGGAACAGGGAGCGGAAGGTACGCTATGTTCTGATATAACTGCTGGGCTGGAGAATAACTGCAAGTGAAGGGATTTGAAATCCTCTTTTATTCAATCACTATTAAATACAAACCTCCCAATTCGGGAGAGATACAGAACGTAACAGACCACACTTTGGTCGAACTTAACAATCAAATAAATTTAAATAAATTAAAATAGAACTTAAATTAAACTTTGCTTCGCAGAGCAATTCGCGGAAGTTGGCCTCTATCTAAAAGGGTGCGTAGCAAGGTATACTAAATACTACCGCACTTTAATTTATTTTACAATGCAATCACGTAGTAAGCACTATGGCTTATAAATTTAAACTGCTAGCTGGTCAGGCGAAAGTTGAGCAGCGTGACCGTGATCTGAGGCAAAGCTCTCACACACCGAGAGGTTTCTACCTCTGTCTTAAATAGTGCTTGGCTGAACTTCAAAAATTAGCATAAGCTAAAAACGCGCGCTTCTTCTGACAGGAAGTTGAAGCAGAGAGGAGATAGAAAAGATTTAAATTAAAATAAACTTGGTTAGTTTAACTAAAACCTTACAAAGCAGCAATAAACAACAGCAAATTATTATCTCAAGAGTCGAAGAGCACAAAAGATACGAGGGAAATAGAGAAGCATCAAGGGAAAAATTGCAAAACGAGCTATACAATACATGGTAAAACTGAATGGCGACATACTATACCTACCATGGCCAAGAAGTTACCTTAATATAAATCTGTAACAAACATCAAGGGTAGTATTATAAAGATATAAATCAATTAGGCACATAAATAAGTGCTAAACAAAATATGATCTCAGCGGACAATTACCGAGAGCACAAATAAACTTGATTCATTCAGGCTATTCCGTGGGCTATTACTTGTCTGCTAATACTCTGAAAATTTTGCTAACCCACACTTGCATCTGCGAGGAATTAGTAGATGATCCACACTATTTCCTCAAATGCCCAGTAAATAAAGATTTCTAAATTCATCACCCATCGCTAATAACCACTATAATCCTCATAAAAGATCATATCTTTCCTCATTAAAGAAAAAGAGCGTAAAAAGGATATCATCAGAATAATAAATATGGCAGAAAATATACAAGGTTTTGTGACACACACAACACGAGACTGTGTAGCTTGAAAAAAAGACTGGAATCGGCAACAACTGCTTGGAATTGTAATTATTGAGTGGTTTCGCAGTGATCAGACTGTTAATCAACACTATTAAATTGAAGTACTAAAAAGACTTAGTGAAAAAATTAGGAAAAAAGGCCACAGCTATGGAGTGATGGATTGGTGTTGCACCAGTACATTGTACCCACTCACACGGTCCTATCTGTCAAGCAGTTTCTGACCAGCAAAACCATTACTGCAATGGTGCATCCTCCTTATTCACCTGATTTGGCTCCATGCAACTTTTTAAAATTTCTTAAAGTTAAATCTTCCTTAAAGGGAACCCATTTTACCTCAGTTGAAGAGGTTCAGGCAAAAAACGGAGAATCTCCTGAAGGGCCTTCCAAAAGCCTCGTTCCAGAACTGTTACCAGCAATGGCAGCACCGAATGCAGAAGTGTGTCAATGCTAAAGGGGACTACTTTGAAGGTGATAATGTCATGGAGAACTGATTCTGTAAGTACAATGATTTATTGGAACACTCTCTCCTTTTTTTTTGTCAGGCCTCGTATACTTATGTCATCCTCAACGACTTATGCTCTTTTCGACATCAGATTACAACATCTCCAAAAAAAATTCATCCTTGTCTTCTTCTCAAGTTTCCTATACACACAACGTGCATATATTGCTAACTTCAGTTTTACATACTACTCTTACATTCTAGGCAAGTAATTGAAACAAGGTAATTCCTCGCTAGCAATGTATCATCACAAATACTAGCTCTCAAAACGGCCGAGGGTTTGGCCTCGAAATCCTAAATTTCCAAAAACGTCTGCAAGTAAATTGTATTTTCTTGATTGTAATTCTGAAATGCCCTCTCGCTTTATGCCTTGATTCATTCTTCCAATATATATGTTACCGGCAAAGTATGAAACCAGGCATGTTGTACAATGCTAAAAACTGACCGGCAATAAATGAAATGATTAAACATTTCACACATTGCCTAGGCATTCTATAGAATGCCAAATGACGAAACGACAAAGTATGAAATACATCGCCGATTCATTTCGAATAATAGATTTTCATAAATGAAATTACCAGAAATTCATAAATGATGTAAAAATGACAAAATGACTACTAAGAAGGAAGAAGAAAATTACAGGACTATTAGTTGTTTCATCACTATGATATGATGTTTGTGGGAAACAAAATAAACTCACTTATCCTGCTAAAGAAGGCGTCAGTACTATTACGCCACGAACATTGAGTTATTTCATGTACTTCGTGAAACTAATTTGGCCGTTGGACATGGAGGTCGTGATAGAATGCTGAAAGAACTGTCAACCAAATGCAAAACGTTACATGCAATTATATTGAACTGTGCATCCACCTTTGTGAATCCTCCAAGAAAAACAAAAACAAAAAAGGTTTTAAAAGGGGCATTGTTGTGAAGCCTAAGATTTTTTCTGAATTAATTCCGATTGTCAGATACTAGATCTTATTGATTTCCAGTCTCAGCCAGATGGAGAATACAAATTTATTATGGTGTACTTAGATCATCTCACAATTTTTTATGCATTTTGAATAAACGTTTTTTAATGGCAATCTTTCATTATTTTTTCAAAATAAACATCTGTATTTTTGAGAAATGAACGTCTTTTAAACAATAGCCTTATAATGACTTTTTTCATACTTTGGCTAAAGAACATTCTTAATTCTACAGAATGCCTAGGTATTATATACGGGGTGTATCAGTACAGAAGTGACAAACTTTCAGGAGAGATAGAGTACATCTAGACGATGGGAATGCATGGACGGAAACGCTTTCTTGGGGCGGTTGTGACGACACAAAACTCAAGAAAGAAAAGACTTGAACGAGGTGATAAAACATATTTATTACTCGGAGTACAATAAAAACAAACAAACAAACAAAAAACAATATAAAGAGACAACGATCATCAGCAAAGAAGGTGTTCGAAATTACGCCTCGGATCGTGATGCAGGAACTGTGCGTTATGCATCTTCCATGCGATCTTCCATTCGTAATACAGATCTCCCATATGCTAGAGAAGTGAGGCCTGCAGCATGGTCCAAGGTCGTAATTTCGAACACTTTCTTTAATGACGAACACTTTCTTTTCGTTGCTTGCTTTTGTTCTTATTTCTAGGTAGGTTTCTGCTGTATAAACATAATAAAACATGTTTTGTTTCACTGTTTGTGCCGTCCTTTTTTTAACGTTGTGTCGTCACTACTACGCAAAGAAAGCATTTTCGGCTATGCATTACTATATGATTTCCCATCGTCTAGGTGTACTCTATCTCTCCTGAAAGGTTTTTACAAGTGTACTGATACACCCTATATAATGCCTAGGTAAAGTATATTACAGCTCTACTATTTCATACGTTGCCAGTAACAGATATACTTACCATAATTGTCTAGATAAATTTCAAGATCCATGCTCGTGTACTTCAAAGTAATATGACAGATATTTTTGAACGTATATATGAGGATTTGACGCTTTGAGGACTAGGTTGCACACATGCAACACATTTGTTTGCTCAAACTGGCAGAAGCATTAATGCTAAAGAAATAATGTATTGTAAAATGCACAGAACATGCAAAATGTTGCACTCGAATGGCAATACTCGTTGATCTGATAGCAAAGACCTACTCTCAACTATCACTATTTTTGAGTAAGAAAAATTTTTAAGAATTAAATTCGTATGGAAGTTTCTGAATACCGCTATATCGACTGTGTTAGATTAAAATAAAACCTGAAAAAAATAAACCAATTTTTTTAAACCTGTTAAATTCAAAATCGTGGGAAAAAATTATTGTAGGAAAAAATTAAGTATATTTTAATACGTATATTTCGTTCAACTTATTTTAATGCAAATTACATAATGTACACAGCGCAAAAAAAAGGGGGGGACAGTTCTACATATCCCGTTCTACTGGGCGGGTAACGAAATTCAACCTGCGTTTTTCATGTCTCGAAAGCGTGACTTAGGATATGTATTAGATTTATATATAGCAGTGTTCTAATATAGGCATTTTGACACAAAATCGGACTTTTTATGAAAAGGCATGTTAATTGTTTTTCCACATTTCGATTCTACGATTCAAATTATACCAAACAGCCAAGTTTTGTAAAAATCGCACGAGCAGTTTTTAAAAAATTAGCTTTCAAAATTTTAGCTCCTCAACGTTAATTGAATTTTATATATATTTATTAATATCTCTTTTACTATTAAACTTAATTGATTCCTTCTTCCAGAATTCGAAATTTGTGCTTAATCCAAATATAATTCGTATATTTCTTATGATTTATTTTTAAAATTTGTATTTTGAAGTAAGCTTTATGAATTTTTTGAAAAAACTTTTGTATTACAAAATATAAAGTTTTTAACATCACGTTAAAGTAGATGTATTTCTAGACACACTTGCAAAAAATTATTTTTCATTGAAAATTTCCTAAGGTATACGTGAATTTACGCATTGGGGTGTTTTGAAATTTGGCATATTCGTTACAAGCCATAATAACGCCAAATGTGGTTTACGCTGTATACAATAAAAAAAGGAAAGGAAAATAGGTTGCTATAAATTAAGAAGTTCGCCAAGTTAGTTATTCTTGAAGCAAATTGAAAGAAACGCGCCAGCATAAATTTCTTAAGTTCTCCCGAAATTTCGCACCAAATTTTATGAAATTTAATATCTAGGCATAATTTGAGCCGTAGAATCGAAATCTGAAAAAACTTGGTATGTTTTAAGTCCGATTTTGTGTTAAAATACCTGTGTTAGAACTATGCTATATATAAATCTAATAACTATCCTAAGTCGCACTTTCAAGACATGAAAAACGCAATTTGAATTTGGTCAATCGGTGCAGCAGAATAAGAGATATAGAACTGTACTTTTTTTTCCCGCAGTGTACTTTATTTTATTATGAACCATTGATGAAAATGAAGCTTCATGTAATGCTTGGATCCAGTGAAAACGGATTCATTCTGCTTTGTCATTACCTTAAATTTTCATCTTCTCTGTGTCAGTAAATTTTTCTCGATCATTGACCAACAGGTAAAGAATAATTCAGCTACTTTAGGAAAGATAATAGCAACCGATAAAGATAGTTTCAATTCCGTGCCTTGAAACAGGGAAGAAAATTAAGACACAATGCGAAATAGAATACTGTGCTCAATTATAAATAATAGATCAGATGTAGTTATTAGATCAGGTTCAGTCCAGGTACTTTACACACGTAATAAATTAAAAAAATTGATTTCCATTCGCTGGGAAATACTGTATACCCTGTTTATAACATCAGGCAATACCTCAGAAACATTCGAAATTGCTGGATATGCAGCATTTTCGGATATTATTGAGATGTCGCTTGAAACCATTTATAAATCACGCAGTCTCTTAGAAGGAAACAAATCAAATCACAATTAAATTAACGAAATCGAGGAACAATATGGAGAAAATGAATTCTTTAGTTTTTGCAGCAAAAATAAGGAAACAAATCCCAATTTAACGAATGTTTAATCTCGGTTTAACGAAGGAAGATGAATTTCCAAGTTTTTAATTCTTTTTTCCATTTTTAAAAATTGTATCGTCAAAGTGAGCTAGTTTTAATCTTTAGCTTTAAATCACACATTGAGCCCTATTTGGGTGCAAGTGGAAATTATCCATATTTCACTCATTTCTTCGATGGAGGGGGATTTCTGCAAACTCTCTATTTAGGTGAAAAACAGCCATGATTTTTTCATTAGAAATGAAGTTTAAAAAATTATTAGTCAAACGAATATTAATTTGGAAACGGAAGCTGAGACTACTATATTTAAACTCGGTATTAATACTGCGATAAAATTTATTTGATGCTCATACAAGGAAGTGGCATCGAACAGTATCAGTAACTGTTTAGAAAAGCAGAGTTTTATCATAGAATTCCTTCAATTGAAAGAAACGGGAATAAGACAGCGTAGGAAGAATGAATAAAATTTCAAAGCCTTACTAAATTTAAAAATTACGTATTTACTGATTTTAATATATCTACTTTCAGGGTACAATGTGATAAAGATAAATTAAGCAGTTACTTCCATGTTGATAATGAAAATAAATCTAAAAAATTATATTAGTGAATATTTTTCTGACCAAGAGACTGCTAAGTTTCCTGTTGAAATAAGAAACAGAAGATGAAATATTCACGAATTTCTAAAAACATTTTATTATTAAATTTGATGATTGAAATCTTTAAAACATTCTCTATTTATTACCAGACTTCCTTTTTTAACATTAACCAGTATTTAGAGAAAAAAAATCGATTTCATCATATTACGTTATAGGGTTTAATTTACTAATAATTATTTTTATTTTGGAACAAGCCTTTCGTATACATTCTAAATTTCAACCCAAGTTTCCTTGCCAGAACGAGTTTTCAGGATTACGGTTCATACAAATGAGGTAGAAACGAGTATTTAAGCTGAAGTCTGGGTCTTCAGTAGGAAAGCGTGTTTCGCCTTTCGGGCACGTTGTTGCTATTAGCGTAATAAACGGTCTACAGTCTTATTTCTACGTGCCTGCTAGTATACGTCGATGATCTTTAAATAATGGCCAAATCCGTTAGTTGATTCCGTGCAACTTCATCTGGTTAATTTTATTTGGTATTAGATTAGTTTTCTATTTTCTATTTTGAGTAAAAGCCCAGGTGGAGGCTTACTGTACTCCCGAGAGGGGCCATCTGTTCATTTATTTTGAGATGGAATAAAGGGTAATTTACGTTGACTAATATTAGGGAAATAACTTTGGAAGTGCTACTTACAAGAACTCAGCGAATAATGGCTACACAGTTTCTTCAGTATCCTAGTTTACAAGAAACTCAAATTTAACTAGGATATTACAACTTCGTATAAATGATTCTGTTAAAGGCAAGTAATTTATGACTTTAGGAACGACCTCTTGTAGGAATTGTAATAAAGTTGCAAATATTTATAAAATTATCGTTTGGATGTAATATAAGCTACTTGGATTTTAATTCGTATCAACTAAGAATATCATTAAAGTATAAAATAAAGATTTATTTTATTAAGACTCACTTTAATATTTTTAAATCACTCAGTTTGTTAAGGAATTTCGGATTGATTAAATTTGAGATATCGATCAAAAGACCTCCTATTTTGCTTCATGGTAACACTCACAGAACTGACTACACATGAATTGCATGGACGATAAATTAAAGATCTACATCTCACTCTGTGGTAGCGATGGTAAAAGGCGAATTGACGATATACGTCATGTTCCTTCTTTAGTTTTTACACTTCAGGCTTTCCTTAAGGGACAGCAAAATTCGTGCCACTTCAGACTTTTTCTTCCCTTCTATAAATATTCGGGATGGACGTTGCATCGAATTCACTCCAGAGTAGGATCAAAGCGGTATATCATCGACATTAATACAGTGTATTACCGATATCGGCACAGAGTTGATGCGGTATATTTCAGATACAAGATTAGGATCGACGCCGTATTTATCGATACCGACATAGAAACGTATAGTAATATTAACGGTAGTATATAGTATTAACGTATATTAGTATTAACGGCAGTTTATTACCGACATCAGCATTTGAGTGACGTGGTGTATAATATAGACATAGGATCCACATGATGGCAAATATAGGTATAGAATCAATATGATGTTTATCGAAACCGTCATTGGATCGACACGGCTTAGCATCAACAGTAGCAATCAGTACAATCGGCATTGGCACAGCATAGAATTATAATTCGAAACAGCGCAAAATCAAAATTAAATTAATTAATTTTCAGGGTACCTGCATAGTATCGACAACGGTCTAGATAAATCGGATTTTGAGCTGTCGTGTAGATCATATGCGGGCAGAGAGGCTTTCGATCCTGTCCACTGACGATTCTGTGCTGCATTCCCAGTAATGGTTGTGAAACATCCTCAGTAGAGTCCCTCCAAATATTTTGTTCTGTTACATTGCGTTACACTATCAGCCGTGATTATGTCCTATTTCAACCTCTCATTATGGCAAGGATAATAAGGATTACCAGCTCAGCGTTTTCAGTTAAGTCCAAACTAAAACGAAAACGCGATTGAAATATCAAAGAAGTAATATCACAATGACTCTCCAATCTTCACATTTTATGCTCAAATACTTAGGTATAATATTAATTTTATAAATGTTGATAACTAATATAACAAACATGACAATTTTTTACGGAACAAAAACATGTGAGAAAGCACGTATACTCATTTTCTTCATAAAAAAGGCTAGAATAGCACAACGTGTTTGACCCTTAAGGAAAGCCTGAAGTGGAAAAGGCTGAAACGGATATGACACATATCATCCACTCGCCTTTCACACTATCGATCTTTCTCAGTGCCGATCGTATGTTTGTGAAAACTTTGTGTAGGAGAAAAATGTGCATTAATTCTGTTAAATAAGTTATTATCGAAATCTCTTTTTTTTTCACTATGTGGCAGTGCCGATCATATTCCTCTTCGATTCTACGCTGTGTCGATCCTTTGAGTATAACCCACATTATTCACTTCATTGACACTGTTATTATTGAAGCAACTATATAAATTTTATATTTCATTACACATATGCACATCTAATTTAACATCTCCTGATTTAAAGAAAAATCTTCGAACGAATTAACGAATTGTTAATTAACGAATTTCATAACCAGTTACGAACGATTCATAAAATCTCGATTAGAGTGTATGTACGTTAAAAGTCTTTTTTTGGAATTTTTTTTTTCAGTGGTACAGTAATTCTAAATGTGGTTATATTCATCGAAGATTTTAAAATTGGAAAGGTAACACATTCTTATTTAGGCTGTAAATCATTTATGGAATTTCAGTCAACCATTAATGGAATACCAATTTCACACTGTTTATTTTTATGCAAAGCGCCTTGTGGTGTATATATATATAACTTTTTCACATCAAGTACTTGTCTTGGCTTATAAAGCTAAATTCCTTGGATTAATGTTATTATTTATTATTTTGCTTAAGGAACTAATTTCAAGCTCTGTTGCTCATCTCTTTCTCAGATAAATCATTCACAATATCGGTCATCTGTAGAAATTCTTGTTGTAAAATTCTTTTTCAAGTTTTTGAAGCAATTTACATTACACGTATTTTTATAGTTCAGGTTCTTGCAAAGTGATAAATTATTTTTCCTATTGGCCTTGAAAATACATTATAATAAAAAAATACTCGCCTTTTGGTATATATTTCAAACTGTTTTTCAGAGAATGAAAACACTAACATAAGTTTTCCTGATTTACGTTTATACGGCTCAAATTATGTAAACATCTTATTTTTAACTAGAAGTTTAGAATGTACTTCTTTACACTGAATCATAAACACAGAATTCAAATCGAAACCAGCTATATGTTTTCGAAACAAATAAATGTAAATCTTTTCTTCTTATATTATTTAATCTGTCAGTTTTCCTTATATACACAGTAAAAAATCTGCGATTTTTAATTTTGTATATGCCATCACACATTTAGCATTTCGAACAGCTTAAGTATTCTCAAATAAACAATTGCATTTAGTTCTTTATGTTCAATGCTCAAAACTATCCAAAACATTAATGTTTTCTATCTAAACGGCAGAATAAACTTTCGAAACTTCAGAACATTTTTAAAATTTTTTTCTTAGGAAGAAAGAATAAAAATATTAGATTTTTTTTAATGCAAACTTTTCCGAGCTTAAGGTAACACGAGCGTAATTTTTAAAATTTTTTGGAAGTGCATAAATTTCTTCGCATGAAAGGAAATAGTAATCACTCAACAATAAACAGAACAGACAGCTAAAAAAACTTAAATATTTTTCAACCAATAGTTCCAAGACTTGCAATCACAAGAGCTTTTTTTCAGCTTGGGACATATTTGGTTCTTTCAATAAAAAACATGAGAAACTTAAGTTCTTGCAATGACCTCCGCAGAAAATAACTTTTAGTGACATAATTGCTTTCTATAACTGAAGTAGTCAAACAAGCGCTCAAATACAAAATACCGTTATCCAATCAAAATAACTCAAGATGGCATTAATGAAAAATCTTAAGAATTGTATACACATCATATATGAAGACAAGCGATGTAAGCTAAATTTTCGAGCACGATATTAAGTTTCAGAGGTAAGCCAATAAAGTAATAAACAATGCTTTGCTATAATGCTGTAATTTAAATTACTCAAGACGCTACTCAGACAGCGTTGATCCGAAAATATATGTCAGTTTTTAAGAATAAATCATATGCTGCTTTTACATATCTAAAAATATATACGTGTATTTTTGGAACCATGCTCTCTGAGATTTTGACTACGATTCCACGCAGCATGACTCCGAAAATGCAAGGAACATTTTACAGGAAGAAAAAAAGTTTAATACGTTTACCTACCGAAAATTATATGTTTATTTTTAGAGCCATACTATCTGGGAAATATCTTAATAACATGTTTTGTTTTCCTCTCCAGATCAGAGTTTTATTAAGCATTAACAGCATGGTAAACAGTGCAAGTCATGATCAAAATCCAAGTCTTTTCCCTCCATTTGAGAATGAGAGGACCTGCAAGATCTAGTCCTATGATTTCGAAAACTATTGCATCTCTTACAGGATCTTTAGGTAAAAATCCTTCTGATAAAGTGACAGGTTTCGTTTTAAACCTATTACAGATGATACAAGACCCGATTCTTTAACAGTTTTTCTAGTTTTCAAAATCCAATAATTCTGTCTAAGATGGCTCATAAGCATTTGAACTCCGGCATGTCCTAAACTTTCGTGCTTATAAATAATGACAGCTTTCACAACTGAATGATTGGATGAAAGTGTAATGCGTCAATGGAATTATTGTTGATCATCTCTGAAACATACTTTTGTCTTTAATCTCAAAATGCCATTTATTGGAGATAATTTGCAAAGTGAGACTAGATTAGTCTGTAAATATGCCAAACGAGACCGTAAACTTCTTTTTAGAAAACTGTGACTGGATTTAGCAGCAGCAAAGAACATTAATTGGTTGAAGAAGCTACACCATGTTCCACCGAAGAGACAATTGAAGCTATCAGACATGCAAACTCAAATCATTCTTTTCTCGAATAATTCTAGTTTGTTTAGAAAAAATTAGTCCTGATGAAAGAGTTCAGTCTTGTTAAACACTTCTGATACTCTACAAGGATAAAGTATTAAAACCATAAAGATCTAAATTAATGAAAGAAATTTGACAAAGGTGATCAGGAGAGATCTGCGCGTTAATGCACTTTGACATTCCGGGAAGAGCCGCTCAAACGCTAGTGATTAGGGTAGACTGACTATGATATCCAAGGGCTCGGGTTCGAAACTCGGAGAAGTCATGGATGTAAAATTGTCTCTCCCCTTATAGGGGCAACGGTGGCCGCAAGTTAGGTGCTTCCACAATAAAATGGCGCCACTTCTGGCCTTAGTAGTGACCAATTCCGTTACAGGCAAGTGTGATCGCTATAGGGAAAAAAAGGATTTTTTCTTCTTTTTTGAGGAAGGGCATTGCTTAGGCTTGATGGCCCAGTTTTAGCTAAAAATAAATAAATTATATTTCTTTTGTTTATTAAGTGTATTTTTAGTCCTGGTTTCTGGAATCGCTCCTTGATACCAATGATGATATTATTAACCTTTATACTTCTTTTATGTTGCTTAAATGAATATAAAAATCTTGTAAGGAAATTTTAAACTTCACAAATTTTATACAACGTGTTTTCAAAAATAACGTAGTTTTCGAAAATGATGCTTATAAAAGTAAATTTCTTGCGGAAATTTGTCTGACTTAATAGATTAGGACTAGGGCATAGTACGTGTTGTTACGCAGCTGAACGGGAAAAAAGTAAAAAGACAACGACGTTTTGACAACATCTTACTTTTCAGATTCCGAAATTTCAGTTTCAAGCATGCAAAGGTATCAAAATGTCTACTTTTTAATGAATCAAGAAAAACATTAATCTGTGCATAATTGTATTAAACTAAGCACAAATTTTTTAACATTCCAAATTCTGCGCTTTAGAACTCTGATTGAAGAAAAGTAAGCAAGAAAATAAACAAATATTTCTCTTTCCTTTTTAAAATAAAACAATAGGTGCTTATTCTATCTTAAGAGATAACGAAATCTTTACCGTTAAATTTAATTTAATCTAGTTTTAAACAGTATTTCATTTTTTAAAGTTCGAACCTTTACATCGCTATTGTTTTTTTTAAAGTAAAACGAAATAAATATAAAAGCTTCAGAACATTCTTAAATAGCGTTTAACCATTTGATTAAAACCAAATTAAAAAAGAAATAGACAGATTGTACTATTCCTTCCCCTTTCACTTTGAAGACTTTCGCTTTGGTCTTTTCACGAATAGTCTCTTTCTTCTGGATAACAGCGTTCAATAATTCTTCGACAAGGATTTTTTTGATGTTTTTATCTAGCTTGTTCCTCATCTTCACGCCTGTCATCAGCTCGAATGAAGTGAATTTTGTGGATCTGTTGACGGTGCTGTTGATAATCCGTTACCCATCCGGAACGAAATTGAACTATTACGCAGAATCATGTCTTGATAATTCTGTAAGCAGTGAGATGAGGGTTCTATGAATTTTTTCAATGTGGCCCTTAGCTCTTGGGACTCCTGTTGTAATCTGTATGTGATTAATTCCTTCATCTTTAAAATATTCCTCAAAATCTTTTGAAGTAAAGGAAGTAATTCTTAAGGAATTTCCGAAGACAGCTTGTTGGACCTTTATCTTCTGTACAGAATCTGTTATTGACGTTGTCTTGACTACGTAAAAGGAGACAAATTTCGTAAAAGCATTTACAGTTACAAATATATGGTGATATCTTTTATTTATAGACGGAGACCGATGAAATCAATTGGTATGTGCTTAAAGGAATATTGTCCTTTAGAATGGGGTTCAATAGACCTTCCCTTTAACCTCGCCTTTCATTGTAGAGGATGCACTTGGCACGGTTCATGATAACTTGTTCTATTTTATTTTAGTATTCGAAATATGGAAATCTCTTTTCATCGGATCTTTAGCGTTCCGTAAATCAAAGTATCCTTTGCTATGTATGCCACGAACAAATTCAATATACGTTTTGAAGACCTTCGAATATTCAATAATGTTTCTAACGTCAGCTTTCTTAGCATTTTCTGGCGCATTCTCTTCAATTTTTTCAGCTATTAATTTTAAATGATTTTTGTTTGTATTGTTTAAAAAACTTATTTTGGAGGAAAAAATCAGAAGTAGCACTATCTTGAAAAAAAAAAAAAAAAAGAAGAAGAAGAAGAAATTTTACATTACCTTATTCTGAAGTTTCCCCCTGCAAACCCCACAATTGTGTGCTGACGTATCAGCATAGACAGAAATCACACCCTCTGGTCTCAAGTATTACACTTATTTCATGATTAGCACAAAATCTGATGTCACGTCGACTGGAAATAACTTCTTAATTTCACATTAAGCAATATAATAAAACGAGAATAACTTCTTTCAGAGGTTAGCCCCTTCGAAAAAGAAAAACAAATGCTTCGGAATTTTAAATAATGCAGATGCATAAACTTGCATAATATTATAGGTACATATTTCCAGTGGCGTGGCTAAATGGTGTCGGTCTAGCCTGGGAGGCCCATGTTTGGGCGCGGCATTTTTCATGTGAAACTTATTTAAAGTATTAATAACGTGGATCCTCGAAGTAGAGAGAAGGATTAGCATTTATTTAATTTTAGAAAAGTTCACTGTGATTGTATGTCTAAGGCAAAGGATGTCTTCGTGATAGACTAAAGTTCTTAAAAACTAGTAAATGACTCATATTCATGTTACGAAAGGAGCATTAGCTCATGTTCATATCGTGCGTCCATAAATGTAATGTTACATATTTCACATTACCCATAACTTATCCACGAAATAACTCTTGCACCCAGCTTTTCTTAAGGATTTGACTTCAGGTCGAAGTACCTTTTTTACATAGCCATCTTATTCACTCAGTCGCTAGTGAACTGATGGATCACGAGATACTGAAGTGTCATACGAAGTTGAAATGAGGTGAGAATTTTTTATATACTGGGTAGGGTATTAAAATAAATGCGTAAACGTTTCAGCAAATCCATGTTCTTGTTATGCATGCCTAACTCCAGAGAAACTTTTGAATGAAAAATACAGATATCGATTAAATTATGGTTACAATGGCCTAAATAAGTAAGAGTTCTTGACTGAGAGAGAAATATTTTAGAGTATCATTTATATTACTGCTTGGAAAGATGAAATAAAGAATCAGAAGGACGTTTGCTTTGATGCTCAATGTTTTGCAATTCATTCTAAAATATAGTTTCCAAAACGCAAATCCAAATGTTATAATACTACTGCGAATTTTCCTCACAGTTATTGTAAGTATTACTTGTTGCCAGAGGAATTTTTATAAATACAAATCTGTTAAAAAGCACCTAAGACCTAAAAAATGAGCCCCTTGAAAAATCTCACATTACTATCGATAGAATAACAACTGGAACAAAGACGATTTTGCTAGTCAGAAACATGCAAAATAGCCTTTTAGAGTGTTGGAATTAAAAGTTTTACTTCAAACATAAACCTAAAGATTTTATTTATTTATTTGTGTCTCGTTTTAACATTTTATAGATCTTTTGGTGTATTTGATCCGCGGTAATGTCGCTTTTTATTTGTACCTTTAATTACCGTAAATATACGTATCCTCTCGAAAACTCAAGACTATGAAAATTTTCTTTCAGTATTATGCAAATTTCGTGTTTGGAGAAAAACATTACACAGTTTTTTTGCCATTTACTGCTTACGACTCTTTTGAAAATGTGATAAAATAGAAAAAGTCAAACTTAAGTAAGCTTATTTTAAGGGACTTTATCAAAGATAAGGAAATTCGTCCTTTTTGATATTTTTGCTTCTGAATTAAGGATTGAAACTGATTTCGAGACGCCGTATGTAACATTTTCATCGAATTTATTAGTTTAATAGAGACTTAGTCAGCAAGCAAACAGCTGTTTGGCTACGAGAGTTTTTGTGGCAGAAACTTATTTCGATGCAACAATCCTTGAGCCAGTTCATAGCTATTAGTTCAAAGAAGGTGAAGTAACTCATAGGCCTGAGGCTAGATAACCAAGACAAGCGTCACAGTGCATAGACGAAATGCATTAATGGCATTACTAGATCTATCGAAGCAAAGCGAAATTAAAAACAATTCAAAGAAATGCGTTTCTCTCAGCACTAATTTGAATTGGAGGTTTCTAACTGCAACTTTTGGGCAGCAGTTGCATAAGCACGGGAGGCTGAAATCAACAAAAAATGTAGAAATAAAACTTCGATTAAATCAAATTTCAGAGGAAGGTAGCAAATGTGTTCATACATAAAAGAAAGCAAACACTATACGTAGATAAAAACTATATTTAATTTCCGTAAATTACATTATTATGCCACATATAAGTCGTTAACAAATTGATGTTTAATGTTAAAAAGAAACAAATAAAGCTTAATAAGATATGTCCCCTAGCTAGACCTTCACTCAAGTTTGAAGCCATTGTCCATGCTTCCAATGAGATGATAATCACCGCAGATGCTATTAATAAGTAGTTTCTAACTGCCCGAGAATGCTGGAGGAGATAAACGTGTAGAAATATCATCCGAGGCACCCCCAAAGATTTTCAGTGAGAGAAAGATCATAGGAATACGGGGGCCATTCCATACAAAAAATGCCCTCACTCTCCAGATACTAGTTAACGCTTTTGGGTTTATGGCGAAGGACATTACTATCCACAAGAAGGAAATCAGTACCAACTGCATAGAGTCTCACAATGACGTGTAGAATTTCAACTTGATATCGCGCAGTTGTCACAGAATCGTCTTTAAAAAATGAGCAGCTAGGTGTGATAACTCACTGAAATTTTCCCCACAGAGATGCTGCCAAGAGATGCTGCCACTTTTGAATACGTTATGTTCGATGGTGTTCTGAGATAAAATCCACGTGTCTCTTTCTCTACAGACCCTTACAAGCTCATCATTTGATTCCCTGGCAAATCTGAACTCCTCAGTAAACATGACGTTGCGTCACCTGAGATAATCCAGTTTTGATACTGAAGACACCATGTAATCTTGCTTCTATGATTCATTCGATTCACAAAACACAAAC
Source organism: Stegodyphus mimosarum (assembly GCA_000611955.2). Taxonomy (NCBI): domain Eukaryota; kingdom Metazoa; phylum Arthropoda; class Arachnida; order Araneae; family Eresidae; genus Stegodyphus; species Stegodyphus mimosarum. Next base: position 325,297 of record KK114085.1, read on the forward strand.
ACTTGGTACTCAGACGTTCAGTCACTTCATGTGAAGACTTCGGAGAACTGGTAGATATTGTCTTAACAAGTAACGCTGCAGCCATGGACGTAACAGTTGTGAGGGTCACCCATTGATTCCGCTTGGCTATTCTAGCAATATACTGATCTTCAACAACCCTTTATAGACAACCCTTTATAGACCAGGTACAGGTCTCCGGACAATTGTTTGACTTGCTTGGAATTGTTTTTACATTCAAGAAATTTCCAAAATTTTTGAATGATGAAGGTCAAAGAAAAGAGCAACTTCTTTGATTGATTGCCCGTTTCAATGTGTGCGAGAGCAAAGAAACACGAATATCATCAAAAATTTTCCTACGAGTCTTATAAACACTTCGTATCGTCCTTTAATTGAACCTGTTCAAATCCTTCAGAATGCTGGCGTTTTCTGTGAGTGCATAATTAACATTTGTTCGGATAGTCAGTCATGACTGACTATAGGATTATTTTGCCATCTACATCCGCAGTGATTTTCAGCCACTCAAATTCAGTTATATTTTCGAAAATTGGTAATTTGCTTTTTTTGCTTAACTTTTGGATATTTTACGACTAGGGGAAAATCTGCACTGGAACTCGTATTGTCTCGCGTAGGATAGAAAAGAGAGGAACGAATCAGAGAGGAGTTGTGCTTCTGTGTAGTATACTCTGAGAACTATTCCTTTGTATATATGAGAGGAACGTATTTCTCGAAAAGATTTCTTACTGAGCTTCGCGTTGATAGATTTGATAACGGTCTAACTTCTCACTATCCACAACTAGCAATATTATTTTGAGTATATGAATAATATCGATATTGAAATAATGACATAGGCATTTTTTGTTGATTGGAGCAAGTCTGTAGCCAAACCACCGTTTGCACTCTAATGTCAACCTCGTCCACAATTTCAACAGTGGTCTCGCATTAAAGCTACCTGAGAAGACGAATGTCGCAGTATGATGTTCAGTGTCGATTTCTAATCAGTGTCAGAGCTCATAATCACAGAGTGACAGTTAGGAGCTGATGTGACTGTGAGGCTTGTCCTTTATCCCTACTGAATGATACACAATTCGACAACAGGGAATTATGCTTTGGGGTGCCTTTAGTGTCCACAGCAGATCACCAATAGTACGTATTACGAGTACAATGTCGGCACGCTGTTATGATGATACGGTGTTACAATCGGTTGCGCTAGCGTATTTTCAAGATATGTTAAACAGCGTTTATCAGTAGGGTATGGTAAACTGTCCAAATGATTACTTGGCCAGTATGATCCCCAGATGTTTCAGAAATCGGCTATCGGTATATTTTAATTTTTTGTCACATGAATACTCTTTAATAACCTCGAAATGAAGATTAATGGAGTAGGAAGTTAGGTTAATTGTTTAAAATAAAGCAACTCGAAGGCTAACTGCCTTTGGGAAGAGATGACTTTGTGGAGGACTTTCTAAAGGAAACTGGTTCGCATCTACTTTTCACCTGGGGAAAACTGTGAAAATCAACTATGTAAACAGGCCATTCTCTGGGATTCGAAACCAGGTTAAACTACCAGTGTTCGGTGACTTTACCGCTCAGTCGCTGATGAGTACTTAATTGAGGGCAAGACTTTGGTCAGTATTTTACTGTCTACATTACCTTGGAACAGAATTCGAGCATTCTTTCAATCAGTGCCACATGCTGTTAATGGTTGTATCATCCAAAATGGAGACGATGTTTTTAACTCGGAAGCCCTAAATTCGGTCATTGGTTATATATAATATTTTGAAATGAAAATAATTTCTCAAAAAGTTTTTTTTCTTCAATTTACATGGGAAATTTTTCTCACTTAAAACATTTTTTTATAAAATTGTCGTATTTCTTTTTTTTTTTTTTTTTTTTTTTTTTTTTTATTTTGTTTTTAAGCAATATAATTAAACGTAAGATTGATATATTAAAATCAGATAAAAAATTGATTGACACAGATTTTATACAAAATTCTATCGATTTCAGTAGCTATCGAAATCAATGCAGTTATATAAATATAAATTAGATTTTTATATTTCTGAAATTTAAGTTTTGTTCTTTCTTTTGCCAAATTTTTATCATACGAAATTTTTACACGAACATTTGCTTCACTGATTAAGAGTACTACTAGATAGATTTAGAAGCAGCTTAACTGTTACAACTGCTAGGCAGTTACTTGTAAAAAAAAAGACACTTTTTTTGGGGGGGGAGGGATAACGGTAACCGAAAACAAAAATTCTATTGTAAATACCTGATCTCTTTATCTCCCGTTCTGTGTGAAAAATTATATCTTAAAATCTAAACGTTAAATTGTAGGACTTATAAAAATAGAGGTATTGATAAAATTAGAGATAAATTAAAATTGACGCTTGGTAAACTCGCGGTTTAGAAGCATCGATGCCGAAACTCGGAGAATAACTTTTGACTTTCCATGAACTTAAGCAGCTTGTTATTGACTCGTATAATGAATCAGTTAATACATATTTTGCATGTTATATGTACTATCATATCCTACATTGCTTGTATAAAGTAGCAAAAATGGTATGGTACTAAGAAACTCGCAAGAAAGAGGAAACACATTCGTTGGTGTGTTGTGATTTATCTCACTTACCGGACAATGATATCAGAACAAGTCCACGAAATTCATCGTGGCAAGTTGAGAAAGATTGGGCCTGTCGTTGGCAAAGCATTAAGCGCCATACAGATGACTTCGCCCATTTCCACCCCCACCCCAATTTTGAAGAAGCGCGACCCTGAAGTGGACGGGTCCGAGGGTCTACCACTCCTCTTCCTTTACCTGCAACCTTTCGAGAGGATGTTTGGCTTGCCGCGTATTGAGAGCGCTCCCATGCTGCACAGACACTATACATTTACAAAAATCTATGCCTTCTCCTCAGGTGTGTGTCTTCGATTGAAAAAGCCATTCCTGGTATTTGACTATTTTATTTTGAGACCCCGCTTACAATAACTTTATTATAGTACTTAAATATAGCTGTCTCATGGATGTAGTGGGAAAAACGTAGGCCGAAAATTAAGAGCGGTGTAATTTAAATGCTTGATTATTTAAAAATGACTTATATAAATCATAAATTCAAAATTCCTCATAAATATTCTGTGAATAACCAGATGTTCCAAAATTTTGAAACTAGTTTCTAAGTTCAGAATGATGAAAAAGCTCTTTTGGACTACGACCAACATTGATTTCATTATATAGTGGTAAAAATGCACTATGAAATTTTTTAATACTTTGTTCTAATCCTTGATATTTCAGCTTTAAATTTTAGTCACCTTTATATTATTATTTTAGCTGCCTTCAGCTACTTTTTTAGGAAAATTTGAATTCTAATTGTCATAATCAATTAGAAGGTAAATACTTGAAAACTATGTGTGGGGCTGAAATTACACATTTTTTTATTTTCATACAATGTATTGACTTTACTTCCTTTCATTATAGAATATTTTTGTACCTCCAAAGAATGAAACAATGGAAAAAATATTGGTTAAAAAAATACAGGTGACCGACTCGTCGAATCACTATCATTTTTCTCTGCGATTTCTGTTAAGTGGAGTCTACTGCAACGTTCGAAATCTCAATGCGCAACTGCTAATGAAATGTTTCAGGATAAATTTTCTATTTATTTTGTAGCGAAGCGTTTCAAAAGTATTCTTTCTTTGAAGTACGTAAAATTTCTGTGGGATAAATTTAGGTCCCCAGTTTCCTTGTCACTTCTTCCAACTTATAGGAGCAATGAGTTCTGAAACTTCAGATTTCATTTGCAGAAGTTATATCTTCATAGGCTTTTTTCTTTCTTCAAAAACCACAAAATTTCATGTTTAATGTGTCTGTGTTACTAATATAAAAAAAAATTGAAACTCTTCGTGAGTTTTGGAAATAATCTTTATAAAAGTAGCCATAAATGTCTTAAATGTGCTAAAAATGTGTTGATGCCTTTGCATAATTAGTTATATAAATAGTTCTGCCTACAGTAGAAGTTATTTATTTAACAAAGAAATTTACTTAGTTGAGTTTGTGAAAGTAACGTAAGTAATTTCGGCTTGGAAAAGGGATCATGCGTAGTAAGTATCTAAGATATAGAGAAAAAATTGATTTTATTGGATTATAATATAACTGAAAACGGAATCGCAAATTTGTCTAAACTTTCATCAACCTTACTTCTTCAGTTGTCACACTTCTTCAGTATCAACGACTTTAAGATGCAGCTCTTCTAAAAAAACTTTACTTAAGAAAAACGTAACTTTACTGAAGTTACTTTTTTCTTAGAAATCTTCGAATCTTTTCTTAGTATAGAGTAAGAATGCTACTTAAAATATTCTTACTCTATTCGATGCCTAAAATTTTTTCTAGGAAACAAAATTAAGAATTAATGTAAGCTTTATTATTTAAACTTTATTAATAAGTATTGTGCCACATATTTTTTAAAAAGCTCTAAAAATTCCGTTTTTTGCAGTATTCAAATCTTTTTTTTTGGGGGGGGAGGACAGAGCATTCGCTTCGTTTATCTAAACGGATCAGGATTATTAGTGGAATAATTAGCATATATAATTAATGTACAGTTTATACTCTTGGCGTTATGTTAAGTTTAGAGTATAATTTTATTGGTTACTTAACCTCGAAAAACTCAAAATTTATCCCTAAACAAATTATTGGTTTTCTTCCCTGCTTCTTCCACTTCGGCTTCCGAAATTTTCATTCTTACATATGCAGACATATTCTATTTTCAGACAGCAAGGAAAACTGTATTCACTCATTGCCAAGTCCCTTTTATTATCACTTATATCGTCGTATAATAGTATTTGGTAATCATTCTTAAACTGTAGTACCGAGCATCTGTCAAGAAAAAATATTTAAAAACCTTAGTATCCTTCCTATTTTTTTTTTTTTCATTTCTGTCTTATAACTCTTCTCTGCCCTCCTATGTTCTTTCAAGTCTTTAGTCTACAGTATCTCTGTCGCTTCCAATGAGCTTCTATCCAGCAAATGACAGTAATGTGCACTTAACATTTTTAATAGCAAATGACTTAACAACTACATTGTCGATTGCCCATGTTGGAAATATTTCTGCAAATTTGTATCGAATTTATGTTGAATTTTTGCTCTCTCCATCCGTAAATAGCATAAATAGTGGAGTCTAAGGGTGGTTTTTTTTTTCAGTCCAAAGGGGCTTTGCCACTGAGGGACTATTTTTTTCATTTTGGGATTTTGCGTCGAATCTGAATGTCCGTTTCACTTTTCAAATAGTTGCCACCAACTATTATCGCCCTGTATTATAGCTGAAGAAATTAAATAATGAAGAATCTGCATAAATGTATGTATGTTTCCCGCATCGTGATAAAACAACAGTACCTAGAACCATCCAATTTTGAATTAGGTAATCCTACTGCGAATATGGACATCTAGAAGTCCAAATTTGAAATTTGGAGTTTGTTTTATTATCTATTTCATATTTTGTAAAAATTCAAAGAATTTTTGATTAACAAACCCAAGGATTTCAAAGCGAGCAATGGCAACGCTGTACAGAAAAAACATTTTTATCTCCGGCGCGTGAGACAGTATATCGGAAATTCTGAAGATATGCCCAATTTAAAATTATTTTGTCATATGGCTCTTGAACTGAATTAAGTGCGAAGAACATGATATTTAATAACTAAAGCTACCACACAAAATGTTAAAAAAACGCTCCTTTGGACATAATTTAAAATCTGAAAGCTTTCAGATTTCTTTTTAAATAACTGATAAACAAAATGATGTCATTTCTTGTCTAACCTAAATATGAAGACCATTGAAACGTTGTTTAGAATAAGTTTACGAGCAGAAAAAGTTCGAAAATTCCTACAGGAGCGGCGAGTCTATTGTCCGCTCCCAAAGATATAATATAAAGCGTAACTGGTGAAAAACGAGTAAATTAACTTAATATTTCTTTCTGTACAATTAGTTTATTTTATACGAAATATCAAGCATTGTTAATAAATTGGGAGAGCAAATCAGCGGTATCCACAAAGCGTGGTCCATAAATTATTTTGCAGGTGAACATAAACCCTTAATTATATTGTAATTGATAATTTTTACGAGAAATATATATTCTGGCCCTTCTGTGAGAAAAAGACCTTTATTATTTATCCTTTTAGGAGCCCTTAAGTTGCCAGACAACACAATAGATATTTAACGTAATGGTTTTGCAACTAAGCCTGTAAAAACAAAGAGTTAAATGTTTGGATATTGTAGAAATAGAGCTTGAGTTTTGTTTTGGAAACATAGCGAAACTGTTTGCTACATAAAGAAAGGTTTTCTCTTCGTCAAAATTTGTTCTCTGCCATTTGCACAGGATTTCATAGCACTCATTCTTCAGACGATACCTAAACTATATGAAAATAATATTTGTAGAAGCAGAGTAAAGCCTATTAATGTCACAAAACTTAAAGCAGATAATTTCAGATTATTTGCAATCTTATTAGAAGCAGCGTCATCGCCTTCTTTTCCTTGTGAAGTTAGATTTCTAAACTAAATTATTTTGCCAGGTTATATGAAGTCAGACAAGAAGTTCATGCTTTTCTACCCGAACGTAAGTGCGTGTATCTTGTAGCAATGGTATGTATAATAGTCACAGAATACCTTAAATATTTTAGTATACACATCATAAGACAACAGTTATCAGGAAAAGAGAATATACCTCTTAGGAGTTTAAAAAATCTTTATGCTCCCTACCATGGTCTCTTCGTAACTGAATGCGTTGTTAAATTTGCTTGTTTGTGTTACCTAGTAGTATCACCTTTTGGATAGACGCAGGAAAACCTGTGAAGTTCGTGATTAGGGCCGCCCCACGGTATAGTGGTTAGGGGAACCTGACTGCAATACCGAAGGCTGAGGTTCGAATCCCGGAGAAGGCATGGACGTAAATTGTCTGTGCCCTTATAGGAGGTAACGGTGGCCGCCTATTAGGCACCTCCACAATAAAATGGCCACCACTTTTGGCGAACGCCGTTATAATGGCGTTGGCCAAAAGTTTTTTTGGTGGGAACTTGCCTAGGCCTATAGGCAAGCCTATAGATAAAGTAGACTATTATAGTGTCAATAATTATAATGTCATAATATATAAGACTATTATAATGTCAATAATAATGACATATAGGCCTATAGGGCCTATAGGCAAGTATAGGCATTGGGGAAAAACGTTTCTGGTTAGGATCTGTATCTAGGAAGACTAGGCCACCTGGGTATAAAAATATACGGACCCGGTTCCTGATGCCGGAAGTAGCAGGCAATACTGTCCTTGAACGTCAGTAGTTTCGGCCCTCCGACACGGTAATTTTGATTTCGTCCGTTTTTAAATTAGGCCACTGCCGTACAAATGTTTTGATGAAAACAATGGGTGTGTTATCCAGTGACTTAAAATTGATATTTCTTTGAGGCTAAGGAAGCACAGCCCAACTATTATCTGATAAATTATTCGTTCAGATGTCGTAAAACTGACAATGTGAAGTAGGCCTTATTATGCTGGAATTGAATACTCTGCACCATTCTCATGGTTCGCAATTGAGGGATGATCCAATTGTTGAACGTTTAGAGACAGTTAACGTATGTAGCAAAATTAGTACGAAAACAGTAAAAACCGATACATGGCTATTACTCTAACCCATAACATGATATGAGGTGAACTACGGGCAATTTTTTCGAAGAATATTTTTCTCGACAGACATTGCGACTGCGGAGGCTGAGTTAAAGCATACATTCTTCTATAAATAACTTTACCTTCTATACCTTTGGTTGAATTGTTGCAGGATTAGAACACAAGCATTCACATGCCTGTTCATGTCAGCCTCTGTTAATGCACGCACAGCTATGGATGCTAACATTTCACTTGCAGGTACAACTTCACAAATTTCACAGTTATCAGTAAGAACGAAAGGTCATTACTCAGATCTGTATAGGGTACGTGTATACACTTTGTGAGTACCCTGCATTTAGAGATGAAAAGTCTCAAGCTAATTTTTTTCGCGAATTTCTTCTAACGTATTTATCGTTTAAAGTGTTGAATAAAAGTCGAGGATCGCTCAGTGTATTAAATAAAAGTCTATAGAGGGAATGCAAACACTTTTCCCATGTCATGACAAAATTAAAATATTAAAAACAAAATACCCGGTCTTGTTACGAAGTATTTAATTTTGTGAAATTAAATTGAAATGCTTCAGATTTTAACGATCGTGCAAACGCGCTCTTTTAAACTTTACTATTGTTTATCGGTGCAGATAATCAATAGGTTTCATATTTTATAGGATACTAATAGAATATGCATTAAGACTAAAATGGGAACGTTATATATCTTCTGTATACTTATAAAGTGAAAAAATATTTAACGAAATTCTGTAAAAATATGTAATGTTTTTAATTACATGTATAATACAGTAAATGCATTTTTACTTAATCAAATTTTTAAAAACCGCATCTATTGCTTTTAAGTAGTTTATTTTGTTAAGTAATAACAGGCAGACTACATATTAAAGAATGATATGTTACGCGTCTCTGTGTACAAAAACAGACTCGAATGCAAAATGAAACAATGCGTTAAAAGCAACAAGGAAACAACGCAAATTTTTGCTTCCGGACTAATAGCTGTTTTGGACTAAATTTCTAACCGATGCTTTTATTGCGTGTTTAAACTCAGTTTTATTATTCGCATTTACTATTTCCCCCCCCCGCAATTAATGTAAGAATTAATCTTTTCTTAGGACACAAATGATGGTTAATTTAAACTTACTACGTACTTGCGCACAAGCTCACGCAAAAATAATGAAATATCACTAGATCAAAGGGGGCGACAGTACAAAATAGCTCATATTTTAACATTTGTCAAAAGTTTCTTATATATCTTTCTTATATATATCTTTCTTTCTTTTCAAAAATTTAATATGGTTTACCCGTACAAATAACCGTTAAAGTTGGCCCAAGTGCAACCCAGGTGGAATAGGAAAACATTTTATAGGATTCTAGCTGAATATATATTTAGACTAACATCGGAATCTTGAATTTCTTCTGTATATTTGAAAAGTTAAAAAGTATATAACAGAATTCTATAAAAATATTTGATGTTTCTAATTACTGTTACTCGCTTCCAGGACACAAAATGAAAGACCCTTGGATCACCATCAGTCCATTAAAACTGGGGTGGAGACGAGCAGTTAGCACACTGCGATACGTAATATACAGGTTGTTTATAAAGTCCCGGACCCATTTTGATGTTTAATTTCTCATAAAATAATAAAGATAGATTAAAATTAATAACATTAGTCGTTAGACAGACTCAAAAAGTTTCATGACTCTTGTCAATGAATTTCCGCGTGTGCCCCCTTCGTCGCACGGAGAATATCAAGTCGATATTCAGTTTCACGCCAGGTACAGGCAAGCATGTCGGCATCCACAGAGGCTATTATGGTTATAATTCTGACTTATAGGTCATCAATGTTCAACATTCTCCTCCTGTAAACGTTGTCCTTTACAAATCCCCAAAGAAAAAAGTCCAGCGGCGTTATATCAGGTGATCTGGGTGGTCAAGGAATTGGACCTCCTCGCCCAATCCATCTTCCTGTAAAATGGTCATTCAAAGAACTACGAACGATGGTACCCCAATGAGATGGTGCACCATCTTGTTGCAAAAGGATATGTGGCTGAAGCTCTTCTAGTTGTGGAAATACGAAGTTTTCCCACATGTCTAAGTATACGACTGATGAGACCGTCTTTTCTGTAAAGAAGAAAGGCCCAATGACTCAGTTGTGCATTAATCCACCACCACACATTAACCTTTGAGGAAGCCCTTTGTGCCTCACGGTATTCATGGGGTTTGTTGCCATAGTTGATTCATAGTTGCCGAAAACAAAAGAGAGAAAAATGCAATTAATAAGCAGACGATATTTAGAAAAGTACAGATACTTAGACTGGAAAATAAATTATCTGAAATTAACCACACGCGCAGACGATATTTACAAAAGTAAAGATATTCAAACCAGAAAAGGAAAATGTATAAGTTATTCCATCAATAAATGCCATAAGTTTATTTATATCTTCATTACTTTATGAGTTATTACATCGAAATGCGTCCGGGACTTTATAAACACCCTGTATATTTGACAGCCCCGAATCTATAATGCATCTACAGAATAAATGTTGTAATAGGCTGAATTTGGAGTAGGATCTCAGAATGAATATTTTAACCGGAAATCAAACATCAGAAAACTACGTCTAACCGGGTACACTGAGGGAAAAAAAAGGGGGGGACAGTTTTATATCTCCCGTTCTACTGGACTGATTGACGAAATTCAACTTGCGTTTTTCATGTCTCGAAAGAGCCTCTCTGAGGATATGTATTAGATTTATATATAGCATTGTTCTAATATAGGCATTTTGACACAAAATCGGGCTTTCTAAAATAACATAACATTTTTTTTCCATATTTCGACTCCATGACTCAAATTATACCACACTGCTAAATTTTGTAAAAATCACACGAGTAGGTTTTACAAAAGTAGCTCTCAAAATTTTAGCTCTTCAATGTTAGTTAAATTTGATGTATGTTTATTAATATCTCTTTTTTTTTTATTAAACTTACTTGATTCCTTTTTCCAGAATTCGAGATTTAGGCTTAATACAATTATAATTCGCAAATTTTTTATAATTTACTTTTAAAATTTGTATATTTAAATATTTTTTATTAATTTTTAGGAAACCTTTTTGTATTATAACCTATAAAATTTTTAACATCATCTTAACGTAGATGCATTTCTAGGCGCACCTGCAAAAAAAATAGAGTTTTTTATTCAAAATTTTCTAAGATATACATGAATGCACATCAGCGGGTTTTGAAATTTGGCATCTTTTTTTTTCGAGCGATAATAACGCCAAATATGGTTTACGTACTTCGTTAAAATTGTTTTAAAGTATGAACGATGACTTCCGCTCGTGTACAGTGAAAAAAAGCAAAGGAAAATAGGTTACTATAATTTAATGAGTTCGCCAAGTAAATTATTCTTGGCGCAAACTCTGAAAAAAGTGCGCCAAGATAAATTTCTGAATTTCTCCGTAAAGTTTGCACCAAATTTTACAAAATTTAATATTTAGGCATAATTTAAGTCGTAGAATCGAAATACGGAAAAAAATTGGCATGTTTTTCAGAAAAAGTCTAATTTTGTGTCAAAATACCTATATTAGAACAAAGATATATATAAATCTAATATATATCCTAAGTCGCGCTTTCGAGACATGAAAAACGCAAGTTGAAGTTCGTCAATCGGCTCAGTAGAATGGGAGATATAGAAATATCCCATCTTTTTTTGGGGGTGGGGGAAGGCGATGTACACCTCAGCTACTGAAAACTCTGAAGGCTTTTATTCTCTCAATTCCATAACAGAATAATCCGAATCCTAGTTCAGGTAAGGGTTAAAAATTTACATTAGCAAAGCTTGAGTTTCTGTTTATTTTTTCTGCCTTTTAAGTGAATCCTTTAAAAGAATGCACAAAATATTTCTAGGAACGCTTTACAAAGATAAGTTTTTAATTTGGTTTTTTATATAAAAACCATTTGATGTTATATATTTTCAATAAGATATAATGTTAAGAAAGTTAAAGATGTTTAATTATATCTTTATTTGGTTTCAGCTATTTTTTATTAAAAATTATGTTTTTCCAAGAAATGAAAATCTCTCAGTTTGCTAGGCAGTCATAAACTCTTTTAAACCCGTTATTTGGAGAAATTTTATGCTGCGGATAAGTTCTAGTGGTCAACAAGGAATGCATTGTATAAAAAGTCTGAAAACTATTATTATTGTAGCAGTTGAATTATGTGTATTTTTACTGATTTATATTTGCTTGTATGCTTATCTCTACTTTGTATTCATGTAACACATGTGTCGAATAAATAAATTACGCAAGAATTTCGACCAAACACAAGACAGGATTAGCATTCCCATCGACGAAAGAATAAATATGTTTTACCACAAATATTTTAAGCTGAAGATATGTTTAAGTTCCTCGAATCACCGATCAATCGTAAAATTGGTATCTTACTGGTAACGGATTTCGTACTTCACGATATATGTGTTGACTCGATATCTGGAGCACGGGTTTTCAAATTATCAATAAATACTTTTCGCGGTAAAGATCAATAATAAATAATACTCCGTGACGGTTCAAAAACTGCCAGCAAAAAGCTACGAACATCTTGCAGATTATTTAAGGAAGAACCCAGTGAAAATAAATGATTAGAGATGCCTGTGGCATTTGATTTCTTTTCTCCTGAATGCCTAAAGGCTTAACTTTCAGAAAGTTCTTTCGGACACACAACTGATTGATTCCATGCATTGAATATGAATCAATGAAGGAAAGTTTGTCTGGCATTTGGATATAAATCTTCTGGTTCAACGATTATTTAAGAGGAATCTTCTAAAAATATAATTGTGTCACTTCGAACATGTTCAGAATTGTAAAAATGGATGAAGCTCATTTTGAAGTTCTGATCTAATTCAGCATCCCGCAAATCTGCCACAAGTTTATGGAGAAGATGTTTCAGTTGGAACAATTATTTAGACGAAGTGCATTGGACTCTAAGAGACAACACATGATACCAGACAATTCCAGTCTTCTGTCTATGGTCACCCTAAAAAGATGATTTCAGTATTAATGTTCACTTACATTCTCAGGAAAACTATTTTTTTTCAGTAGTAGTAGCTATGAGAGGATTCACTGTGTATTACAGCGAATTTGTGTGCACCTGAATAGGTATTTTCTTTAGAGAAATAATAAATAAAGAAAATAATTTTCAGTCCAAAAGGGCAATTTACCCAGAAGGACTATTAATTTCGTTTTGGCATTTTGCGTTAAATCACTAAAAGCGTTATTTTACTATCCAAATTGTTGCCACCAAATATTATCGCCCTGTATTACATTTAAAGAAATTCAATAATGAAGAATCTGCAAAAATGTATGTTATGTTTCTCGCATTGTGATAAAACAAAGGTACCTAGAGCCACCAAATTTTAAATGACGTAATCCTACTGCAAGTATGGGCATCTGGAAGCCCAAATTTGAAATTTGTTTTATTATCGATTTCACATTATGTAAAACTTTAACGAAATTTTAATTAACAAACTTAAGGATCTTAAAGCGACCTGCGGCAACGTTGTATAGAAAAAATGTTTTTTATCTCCAGCACGTGAGACTGTGTACCGGAAATTCTAAAGATACGCTCATTTTAAAATTATTTTGCGATATTGCTCTTGAACTGAATTTTAACGGTTTAAGTGCGAAGAACATGATATTTAATAAATAAAGGTAGCACACAAAATGTTAAAAAATGTCCATTTGGACATAATTTAAAATTGAAGCCTCCTATAGATTAATAGATTTAATTCAATAGATTTAAAATTGAAACCTTCTATAGAAAAATCTTTAGAAAAGATCTTTTTTTTTTGTATTTTATAACACTAATTTAGATTTTCGCAAGGAAGAACTCTAGAATATCTTTCTCTCACTTCGTCATAAACATCGCACAAAATCCTTAATAATATGTAAAAGTGGATAGTAATTTGTATGTTTACTACCCCATCACCCAAATATCATCTAATGAATTTAATCATTTGCATATAACGTTAGAGCATATATTGTATCCTAACTTTTATCTCATAACAGTATTCGAAGCGATTTACAAACCTAGCAACCACAATTATGACTTCTTTTAGAGCCGTTCTCTGAGATTTTTTAATGTATAACAGATGCTGCTAATGGGAATTATATGTTATATTTCATGAAGTAACCTAATATTTCAAGATTTTTTTTATTTTAAGTTGAAAAAACAGTTGTCCTTAAATAAAAATGCGTATTTTAAATCATAGTTCCGAAACTCGTACCGTAACCTTTTCACATCCAGAAAATAATCCATATGCGTCTTCAGTAAAATTACGTCCGGGTTAAACAGACGTAGCAAATCAATTACAAGTAAGATCTTTTATATTCAGTATAACAAAAATGCATTTCTAAGCACAGCATACGGAATTTGCTTAAAAAGTCCTTTTTATCTAGAATATAACTTCTTTTAATAAATTTTATTTATACTTTGAGTAGCATAAATAGAATATACCTCTAACAATCTACTAAACAGGCATGTGCAACTTAAGGCCCACAAACCAGATGTAAGCGGCAAAAAGAAATGGCTCGCTACTTCACTAAAGTTAGTAATATAGAGAATGTTATTTGAGCTTTGAATGCCTTTAATTTCCCCCTTTTTTTGCCCCATATTCTTGTTTTTAAATTTAAAAGTACCCCAAAAACTTTGACCGCTTGATTATAGTACCGGCACCTTTATGCCAGTCAGCGAATGTTCGAAAGGCCAGAAATCTTATTAAGGATCCTTAAACGGAGAATCTTCGTAAAGGACAGAATCTTCATATGAGCTTCACAAGAATCTTCTTAAGTCCTTATGAAGATGGGCAGTAAAGGACAGAATCTTCATATGGGCTTAATAAGAACTTCACAAGAATCTTCAAAAGTCCTATAACTGATAGGGCACTCTGCAACTGATAGGGACAATCAGTTGTAGAGCTTTTAAGACCGCTAAATACTAGGTTTTGATCTCAGGCAAACGGACTGGCTGTATGGTTGGTTTTTTGTGGCTTGTCCTAGGTGTAATATAAATGCGAACCATATCTCTTACAAAGTCCTCCACAAAGGCATCAGTCCCCTTAGGCAGACAGCCTTCGGTTACTTTGCTGTATTCAAATAACCTAAATTTGGCATAAACATAATAATAAACGTAATTTCAGCTATTTTGAAGATGAGTTTCTAACTTGTGAAAAGCAACCTTCATAATAAAAAAGGTAAATAATAAATAAAAGGTCCAAGCACCTTTATGCTGGTGCACCCTTGTTAAAGTTTCTGCATTTTCGAATAACTTTGACTTACATAAAAGTGGCAGCGCCCTTCTGATAAGGCGCAATTCTGAATGCCTTCCGGATTAACATATTTGAAATAAACTTCTCTAAACACGTCCCAGTTTCGAAATTGTAGCAGAATATTCCAAGCAACATCATTTTATAATAGGTAGAAAAGGTAAGAAAAGAATAAGTTTTTTAATTTGAAAGTACAACGTAAGATTGTATATAAAGGCGAAAACTATGTGAAATGTTTGAGGCTTTAATTACATATTGATACAACTTTGGAATTTCAGATGGGTTATTGATTTCTAGTGTTTCTGGTAACTATGAGTTGATCATAAAATGAGTATTTTATACGATTTCTACGTTTATCTCGTTGAGAATCAGATATTTTATATCTTTGGTAACATCTGCAGTTATATAATAATATTTTCAATAATGAAACTGAACAAAATCAACCACGTATTGGTTTTTGATAATGGAAGTCCGTTCTCCAGCGTGCACTTCTCTCCTATTTCTATATATTAATAAGGCTTTGCCACTTATTTTAGGTAGTGTTCTGAGACTATAGCGCGCATAATGGGATTATCGCATCTTAACAAAACGCGAGGTTAGGAGAAATTTTTCCGAGAAACAAATTTCTCCTTATCCTACCATTTAAGAGTTTCTAGCCGATACAGTTTCGCTGGAACCGATTCTCGGCTAACTACGCGGGACATAAATTTTCCATCTGTTATAAATATAAGCAAAGTATAAATAAATGGATAAATTTAACTATATATATTTTTACTAATCCTCCACTCAAAAAATTACTTTGCATTTAAGCTAAAGTTACTGTGACTCCGGTGGGCAGTAAGGAAATTTTATTATTCGCAAAGAGGGCGGTAGGTATAAAAAGGTTGACTATCCATTGCGTAGATATAGGTGTTGAAGCATACATAAAAGATTCATAATAAGAAATAAAAGTCGTGTAAACGCAATAAAACACAGTCTTGGCAGATTTAAATATTCACTTTTATTTTAATTTAATATTTGCCGCCAAAAATAACTTGACGCACTAATCATGCCTATTCCAGAATATTTGCTTTTTTGATATCCTTGCGCTATGAAGAGCACAGTGCAGCAGCAGTTAGGCTAAGCCGAGAAGAAGCGAAGTGTGATATGTTGAGACTAAAATCTTAATTCAGAGTGGAGTAGTTTCGATTTTAATATAATTTTGATTGGCTAATTAATAATTGGCTGCTTATTATTATTGGCCGTTTGAATTTTAGTTCGGTTATGTATATTGCGACCGATTGGCGTTGGAGAGGTCTTACTGCGTAGCAAAAAGATGGATGCATAAACCAAAAATGTTCCAGATGTGGCCGTAAATTCCGCACATAATTTTATTCCTTGATAATGCACATCCAATCAATTTTTTGGCAAAATAGTTCTAGATCATAATTAGCAATTTTTATGTACGTGGGTTAAAAGAGTGCAACGACGTCATCTTAGACAGGTAAGCATAGCAGCGCAGAGGTTTTGCAGGGTAGTAGAAGTTAAGAAGCAGTGACGTCATTGGTCACGAAGCAGTATTTATACCAGGCAGTTGCATATGTACAGCTAAACTGCGATTGGTTAATATTAGGTTTTAGTTCCCTTTACTAGCAGCGTTGTGTGATTTGGAAAGATATATATATATATATAGGAAGGCTCCTATCAATCAGACGTAAATAAAGCAATTCAGGTGATAACGGTGAAGGAACATGCATTAGTATCTGCACGTCCATACATTTTCAGCATACACCAATTAAAAACTCTATAAAAAGGGAAATAAATTTCGGAGGCATGTTGACATTCGTTTTTGTACAACTGAAATAGCCAACTGCTCGATACTTTTCGCATTTTTTTTCGACTTGGTGCTACTCGTAATGCAACACGTTCAAGATGCATGTCTGTCTTACGTTATCAGATTAGAGTAAAAACTGCCCGAACTTCTAAACGGAATATTTCTTAGGAGAATGTTGATTGCGTAGCTAGGTTGGGAGTTGAAATTGGAAGCTGAAATCGGATGCCAAGAAATAATACACTGATATATTTACAGCGCTTTTTTAACATTTACTATTCTAAGAGTGGTAGAGATTTATCTGAATTGAAAAATTTTAAAGATGATATAGAAATACGCTATTCGCCTTGTCACCCGAGGTAATAATTTGTTTAAATTTAGCATAGCAAAAAGAAAAACTACGAGCTTAGTTTTGAAATTTTTATTATTAAAAAGTTAACTAGCTGAACTTTTGCAAATACTTCCTCAGGAAATCCTGAGTTTCTTATTACGTTCAGCTTGCCTATTCTAGTCTATGGATTATGATGTTACGCACCACGGGCTTTTGTTAGACTCGGGGAGTCCCTGAAGCTAATTAATTATTAGTGTAGTGTAAATTTTAAAACTGTAATTTCTTTCCTTTTTTACACTCCTCTTTTTTTT
>KK114085.1:344441-370617 GCA_000611955.2 Stegodyphus mimosarum
ATAGGGAATTTGAAGGTTATCTATCAAAACTGTTTGAAAGATTTGTAGCGGTGCCATCAAATTTGAAGTCTAACTGGTTCAACATGAAAATAGCTTATACCGAAAGATATGATATAAGCTAATTATTTCTATCACTATATATATAAAGAAATGACATAAACTGTGTACAAAAAACAGAATTCTTCAATCTTCAACTAATATGCAACATTTGTTAGACTGCCTAAGTTTAATTACACTAGACATCCTTCTTCCTAGCCCATACTTTAAAGTTTCTAAGAACCATTAGTTTATATTAGCACTGGAAGATATTTTTTCAGTGTGCTTTGAAACGGAGTGTATTTCAGAATAATATTAGTAACATCAACATCCGACCAATAACATGCTCATATGGAAAAGATTAAATTAAATTTTCCACAATACATTCGAAGATTTCGATTAGTAAAAGCTTGATCTATCTGAATACTTAATCTGTAAGAACTTTAGCCGAGAATATGGGTGTGAATTTTCTTTTACATACCCGATCACCCCATCTGTTGTGCTATTTAGTTACACTTGGCTCATGAAATTTTGAGTTTATTGTTCAAATCGGAGATTCATGACGAAGTCGATATTAATAGCGCAAATTTCGTTCTCATTACATCATCCATTTTAGTAGTAGTGTTACCTTGTGCATTATTTCTTAGATGACTTACGTTCACGCTTTGGCCTCCCTGCATCCATTAAGCTGCACTGATGAAGTACCTCAGATATTGCTGTATGTAGTTTTCGATATTCACTGGGAAAAACTAGAAGTAGGTTCTTAACCTGATCTAATCGAAACTGGAATGATTATCCAATCCTTCAAATATGAGTAATAAGACGATGAAGAAAAGCAAAAAGTAATTTATTTGATATTAAAAGTTTTTAAATAAAGCAAAATATGAAATCTCGTTTAAGGAAAACAAATTGAAAAATATTTTTTTTCAAAAAATACACCTATATTTATTAAAAATATACGAATAAAATGTAATAAATGAAGTAAATAATTAAACTCTTGAATCTTGAGATTAATTTTATGAACGAAATTTGTAAAACACATCTCAGTAAAAGATCAGATTTCAGTACTATGGTGTAATCAATAAAATCACTGAACACCGGTACTTCAATCTGGGTTCATGGGCGTTTTTGTGTTTTCCCCATGTGTAATGTGAATATGAGTCAGTTTTTTTTCCGAAAACCTTTCATGCTCTTACACAGAAAGGCCTCAGGTGCTTTGTCATAATAAACAAGTCAATAACCATAACTGAGTAGTTCAATCTGTAAATAAATGGACTCATGTATGCGACTCAGAAGTAATATACAATGGCATAAGTAGCTTGAAACATTAAAGCGCAGAGCACTGATTATTTTAAAATTTTGGTGGATTTTGCTGAATGTCATTTGGACAATAATCACTCTATTTGGAAATTCTATGTATTGTTTCTATTTTCTAGTTTTTGTACTGAACATCAATAAAATTAAACTTTTCAAAAGTATGAGATAAAAGATATAATGATCTCTCAAGATTCGAATGATAAAAAAAGGCTAAAATTCCAGTTTAAGAATTTCAGATCTCTTTGAAGATCTGTGGAATCTCAAGATTCGAATAACCCATATTAAATAATAATAATAAAATGTAATTGATATTCTAGTTCACATCTTATGAATTAGTTAAATTATTTAAAGATAAATTTGATCTTAGTATGCTGATTGTTGTATTATTTTGTAGGGTGAGATCCTATATTATTTTTTACATAAAAACCTAAAATGAGTTTTTCTCTGCTAATTTTAGGTTTTTGTGTAAAGAATTATTTTAAATTTTCCTTTCTCGAATAGCAGTTTCACAGCAGCATGTATTTTCTGTGTCACTTATTTTATTCTTTCTAGAGGCATATGAACTATAAAAAAATAATTTTTTATCTATTTTCAAATTAGTTCCCTAGTCTTCATTCAAACAAAAAGATTTTTTTTTATATAAATTGCCCTTGTAAAGGCCTTTACATCTTTTAAGATTTTGTTTTATATCAATTAAAACCACTCAACAATTATACAAAAGAAGAGATGAAATCTGAAGAAAATGCTTTTTTCTTCTCAGTAAGAAATGTTCACTTGCATTTTACAATAATTTCAAATTTGTATATCATGGGACTATATTTTCTTAAATAGGAGAAGAAATGTATACTTATATTTACGCATAACCACATGGTTACATATAAAAACCATGAAATTCTCATTAATGTACTTCACACATGCTTTTCCTTTTGAAACCAGTTTCATTACTTTTAAAATTATGCAAATATGGACTTGCGGCTTTTGGAAAATCTTGTTGCAGCTCCCGAACTTTCCTCAGTTTAAGCATGTAGTTCCTGCTAGTATGGAGTTTAGACACTTCTATTATATAACATCCCTAGACAGTCTACCATTTAGCAACTACCATATTACTAGGGTTGGGTTTTAACAGCAGAAAAAATATGGACATTTATATCTCTATATAATATATTTGTAACATGAAGATAGATGATATGATTTTAAATGCTTCCCTTTTTCTTAGTTTCTTAAAGAGATAGGTATAAAAAAACAAAGAAATAGGGAACAAAGTAAGTTTTCACATTATTATTACCAATATTCATACTTTCAGAAACTTTAATTTTATTCCAGTTGTAAAAAAATCATTTTTATGAAAAAAAATATATTATTTATAATACATTAAAGTATCATTTATAGAAATTTTTGAATATTTATCAGTATTAGAGAAAAACTTTTACTTTGGATGCTTTTCTATTTTTATGTCTGCCAGAATGCAATGGAACTTAATTGAAAGACTTTCCATTTCACATTAAATTTACAATTTTAATTGCCACATCTGAAAACTTCACACAATGAAGCTGTATTTTCAATGCTGTATTATTACTATTATTCTATTATTTTCACCATTTCATACAAGGAATTACAACTGCGGTTTAAACTAAAAGAATAACATGCATTTCTAAAGACATCTCAAACAAAAATAATCACACAAAATATATAACAAATAAACAAAAATAGTTATAACAGCCACAAGTTGGCAAATGATATGGAAAACCAAAATGTTTTGGTCTTTCACATCATTCTAGATTTTGTAACTACCATTGTTTGTTCTAACCCTTCTGAAGCAGATTTATTTTCGAGAATGTATTTTACTTTTTATTTATTGGTCTTAATGCTCAAATATTATTTAAAATTGCTCGGTTTGCCTTCATGATTAGCAAATAAATTCAGCAAAATGATTGATCATGTGAAACAGTACTCTCCTACTGATAGAAAGCTACAAATTCACAGAAAACTTTGCCCGAGCTGTAAGTTCCCTGCTTCAAAAAAAAAAAAAAAAAACTTTTTTTTCTTACTAAAGCATGTCAACCATAAAAAATATATACAGAACTTCTCTTGAAAGACATAATCCAACTTGATCCTTCTTACCCAACTGATTTTTCTTTTTATTGTTATTCACTTTGCATTAAACAGCAGAACTCATATTTTAGAATCTTTTTGTATTACTTTTTGGCTTATGAGCTTTTGGTATATGCTTCTATGTAAAGTTAATTGTATTTATTTTTAAGTATGAAGTGTTTTAAAAGACTTTTTAAGCTTTTTACTTTTATACAAAATATATAACAAATATTATTATATTACAAAATATATTGTTACAGATTTCATATTTATTTAAAAATGTAATTAAAATTGTTTTATTTTCCCATGCAATACAGACGATTTTTGAAGAGAAAGCTACATCGGAAAAGTAAAAATAAAAGAGCACATGCATTTAATAAATAAATATCTTGTAATTGCTGTTGCCATCCACAAAAATCGAGAAAATAGGTTTTACAAGAATGTTCTAGTGAATAATTAAAAAGCTTATAAAAGCCAAATTAAAACACCTCAGTTCAGTTGTAGCTGTTTCAAGCAAACTGTTGTTTACCTAATGCTGTTATTGATTGTAGCGAATTCACTGTGAGAGAATTAGTTTCTCTGTTTTGACTTCTGAGTTCTGTTTAACATTTGAGATATTGTGATATTGTAAGAATATCTCTGATGAAATATTTCAGTATTTTGTTTTATTTCTTGTGAAAAGAATAAATTTTAACTTTTTAACGACTTGTGCATTCAATTCATTACGAACACGTACAATTAAGGCAATTTATGGCAGCCTTTGCTGCATTTAAAGAAGAGATTAAAGCTGGCCAAGATTCTATTAAAGAGGAGATGAAAGCGATTCAAGAAAAGATGGAAGTTGGTCAAGGAAAGGTGGAAGTTGGTCAAATTTCTGTTAAAGAAGAGATGAGAGCTGGTCAAGAAAAGATTGACGTAGGACAAGAAGAGATGAAAAGAGAAATTACCTGCATAATAGAAAATAAATTTGAGGCTATGGAAGGCAGAACAGACACAGTTGAAAGTAAAGTTGGACAAATTGAAGAAAAAGTTTCTTCTCTCAAGGAACAAACAGAAGAGAGAGTTTCTGTTGTGGAACAGCGAATCAAAGGAAGAGTTTCTGCCGTACAACAACAAACCAAACAACAAATTTATCATAAGGTTTCTACGGTCGCAAAGAAGTTGATAACCTGAAGAAATTTGTAGCAATGGGAGGGAGCAATACAGATGGTTTTAAATGTTTACCGATGCCTGCTCGTCCTTCTCTGAAGCTATCGACATATGATGGGAAGACCTCTTGGCAAGTGTATAAGACACAATTTTCTATAGTTCCAGATGCGAATGGATGGGATTCCCAAGCCAAGACCTATCATCTCATCGCTTCTCTGAGAGCAGATATCCTGAAGACTCTTCCTGAAAACCAGAGACTAGACTTTGAAGCTCTATCCAGCGCATTGGAGCTGTGCTTCAGGGACAAATGTTTGAAAGACTACAGTAGGCTTCAATTAAAGTTCGATCAACAGAAGCCCATTGAAACACTCCTAGAGCTCACCATGAATGTTGAAAGGCTGTCCCATCTCGGCTTTACGGAGTACCCGAGAAAAACAAGGGAAATCCTGTCCCTGCAGTATTTTATCGACGGCATCCGGGATCCTGAAATACAGAAAGCACTGCGAATGGCTGATGTGAAAAAGTGCTCTACTGTACGCCATGAAATTCGAGGCAGCCGAGCAAGCAACTCATAAAGATCGCCACCCGGCTAGAGCTGTGCGAGTCCATGAGCCAGTGGATCAACTGACGAATCATTTAGATGATTTATCCAGACAAGTTAATACCCTGAGAAGGTATATTAGTGATAAGAAACCGACCGTAAAGTGCTGGAACTGCGGTGCTTTAGCGCACATGCAAAGGAACTGCCGAACACTCCAGAGCATGGAAGATAAGATCATTTCCCAGTAACGACACAGGAAGCAAATTAATAATCATATTGCAGAGTGGAGTTTGAACAATAACGAAAAACCCTGGTTTAAAGCACTGGAGATTTCTGCAGTAAATGGTAACAGTATGGACTATCCATCAATGGGTACATCGATGAAGTTCCTTGCAATATGATCACTGATACAGGAGCTAATGTTACCATCATTCGAAAAGATTTTAGCTCAACAATTTAAGGACAAGCTGATTTGGACGCCATCCTGTGTTATCCTTCAGACTGTGTCCGGCAAGAAAATCGACATAGAGCAAAAGTTAAACGTGAACATCACCTTTGGAAGTGCCACCTATTCTCACACGGCATAAGTGGCCGATATTACACATCCTTGCATATTAGGATTGGACTTCTTAAGGAAATACAATTTTTTCTTGGACTTCAAAAACAACAAGCTGCTTTCAGAATTAGAGGAGATAACTATCCGTCAGCAGAAGGGATTCTCACCTTGAAACATCGACGTCTCGTCTGAAAGAACCTGCTCAGAAAGTTGCCGAAATCATACTAAAGTCGAAGAGAAACACCAGACTACCGGCAATTCTCCATCCCAGACACTCATTGGTCATGACCTTTGCCTGCCTTGTGATCTCTTGGTTGGTTGCCCAATGGATGTGCCTTCATCGCCTGAGAAATACATCAAAGATCTGCAGGCCTGGTTTGAAGTCATGCAGCATTCTGCACAAGAGTGAGTCAACGTAGCAATGGAGAAGGTGAAGACCGAATACAACACCAGAGCTACTGGACATAGTTTCAACGAAGGAGACAAGGTGTGGTTGTGGAATCTGACTCGAAGGAATAGACTGTGTCCGAAACTACAGTCACCTTGGGATGGTCCATACACAGTCCTGAACAAGCTGAATGACGTTGTGGTTCGGATCCATAAGTTATCAAACTCTAAACCTAAAGCCGTCCATTATGACAGGTTAGCTCCTTACTATGGCCATAGTGCGTATGTATATAAATGTAAATAACATAAGACTATGGTCTTTTTTGTATTTAGCATTTGTTAGTATTTGATTTGTATCTAGTATTTGATTTGTATTTAGTAGCTGATAGTATTTATTTGTATTAAATATCTGATAGTATTTGGTGACTGATAGTATATGATTTGCTGAAAGTTACTTATTGCAATTATTGTTTATTTTGTTATTGTAATGTAATGTGTATTATTGCATTGATGCGTTAGTTGTAAGTTTGGCTTCCTGTCCAGGGATTGTACTGTCAGGGACGTGCAGTCCTTAGGAAGGTGGCAGTGCTATGAATTTTGTATTTATTTAGAATTGTAATTAAAATTGTTTTATTTTTCCCGCACAGTGATTTTTGAGAAGAAAGCTACGTCAGAAATGTAAAAATAAAAGAGCACGTGCATTTAATATTTAATAAATAAATATCTTGTAATTGCTGTTGCCATCGAGAAAATAGATTTTACCAGAATATTCTAGTAAATAATTAAAAAAAATAATATAAAAGCCAAATTAAAACACCTTAGCTCAGTTGTAGCTGTTTGAAGCAAACTGTTGATTACCTAATGCTGTTATTGATTGCAGCAAATTTTCTGTGAGATACAATTAATTTTTTAGTTGCAATTAGTCTGTTTTGACTTGAGTTCTGTTTAACGTTTGAGATATTGTATGGATATCTCTGAGGCAATATTTCAGTATTTTGTTTTATTTCTTGTGAAAAGAATAACTTTTATTAACTTTTCAACGACTTGTGCATTCAATCCATTACGAACCCATACACATGCAATAATATATATATGCATATATATACATATACATATTATTGCATGCATATGGGTATATGTATATATATACATACATGTATGTATATGTATACCCATACGCTGCATGTCCGTATGTATGTATATGTATATACATGCATTATATACATATACATAGATACATAATTGCATTGCATGCAACAACATAAGCATATATATGTTGTTGCATATATAATATATGCAACAACATAAGAACTATTTTGGATATGTTACAAACATTGTTTTGCTTCAAATTTACAAATTAGACTGACAGTATTATTCTGTAAAATAAAACTGATTCTTAAGTGCACAAGCTATGTCAGTCATATGAAGTCAAAATTAAATTGTTAAAACATAATGATAACATCAACAAAAACACAAACTACACAGTACTCACCAATAGACAATATAAAACCAAAGCAAATTTTATTTTAAAAATAATGGTATTTGTTCTTATAAATTTTCTTTGATGACCTTGATGTTTATTTAATATTATTAAGCATTATGACTACAAAAATATAAATAGCAGAACAGTTAAAAGATATCAAAGAACTTTACATAGGATTTAGGCTAATAAAAAGAGGATGAAAAACATTCTTTTAGATTAAGATCAGATATTAACATATCAGAATTGGAAGCATATGATTCTATTAAATCTCAACAAATGATATTTATTTCTTGGACACTAAAAGTTAGACCAAATTAAATGTCATTTAAAATTAGATCATTTGTGACAAGAAAAACTTGCATAAAAAAATAAATATTTCAGTGCATAAATTATTTTGGCCTTCAGCTTTAATGTACACAATATAAATTTAAAATAAAGACAATTCTTGTATAAAGAAAATACAATTAACATATACATTAAAGTATTATTTTACTTAGAGTAAAAAATAAAACATACCTTATTTATACTCTCACTATAATATGAATGTATAGAATGTATATAAAAATTTAGAAAATAAGCAAGTAGACTACATTTATTAACACAATTGTTTAATTTTCCTATGGATAGGAAAACTGTTCTATTATGCTATACCAGAAATCAACAACATTGTTAGACATATTCAGGGGGAGTGTAAGCAAATAAAAATAACAAACATTTTCTAATTTAGTCCCCAAAATTATCTGCCTACCAGAATAACCCTTAAATGAAGCAGAAATAACTACATCTGAACTTTAGATATGTGAATTTATGAAATTTATTAAAAATTTGGATTAATTCATTTTAAAGATATTTTTAAAACTTTGTACAAATGTGCTCATTTAGAATTTTTTTTAATTTTTAATTTTTGAAAATAAACCAAAGTAGTTATGCTAAAATTTTAATTATATCCAACACAGTACAAACTAATTAAAAACATATTTATATTTTTAACGTTTACAACTTAAAATTTTATACCATAACAATCAACAAATGATTTCAGATAAAACTAATTCAACAAACGACTTGATTAAACAAAATGTGCTTAAAAAATTTAATTTCTGAATTTAGAAAAGCAACCTTTGGGAATATTTTAACCTCTTGAATGGCATGGCTTTTTAGACCTATTAATGATGAGCTGTCTTAAAATAATATTTAATAGCTACCTTTAATAATTATTTATTTTATTCTTTATTTTCATAGCCTACTGTTCTTTAAGATAATATTTGGATCATTAAGGATCATAAGAAAACAAATTATTTTAAATGATAATTTATACTCAGTAATAGAAAAATCTCATAAGGGATAAAAGCATCATGCCACTTACAGAAATAACCTTTTCACAGTCAACAAATAAAGATTGAACAGATCATAAATTTTTGTAAAATTAATAATTTCACAGTTAATAAATACAGAAAAGCGTGGAAATAATCAAGAACTTTCTTTTTAATTTTTTTTTAAATTTCAGTTACTTAATTTCAATTTAGCAAAATTTTTTCCTTCATATATTTTCTTTTTTTAAAAGTAGCTTTATTCAGGAAATATTTTTTTTAACTCTTTATATATAATATATCACATATAATATAACACATCAAACATAATATATATTAATAGCATATATCACTCATAAAGAATTAATGCAAAATAAAATTTATTTACACCTTTAATACACAAGAATCTGTTGCAAAGCACTTAAACCACCCATTATGTTCACTGGTCTGTTTTTGTACCGTTTTGATATATCTTTCTCAACCTGCAAAAGAAAAGAACTGAGTGATAATACAAAACTGTAGAAAGATAAAAAAGTCTAAATTTTTAAGTTAGCAGTAGAATTTTTCAAATTAATACTTTTTCAAGAAAAAATTAATGAACTTTTCTGAATTTTACAATGCTGATCTAAAAGTAACAGATAAAAAAGTCAGATAATGTTTATTGCATTTCCATAGGCAAATAATTAAATGCAGAACACATTGATCAAATCTTTGTTAAAATTACTAAGCTAAAGGAAATACATTGTAACTATTAAAAACCAGGATTTATTTAAGAAACACTATAACAGAAAAAGATCGATTTATTATCAAAAAAGAAAAGCTTTACAAAAGTAGCTTCAAAAATCTAAAGAATGTCTCGGGGAATGAGCTATGGAAACTGACTGATGCATTGCTGTTAACAAGATATTCAGATAAAGTAAAGCTGAAATAAACGCTAAAAACCTAAAACTATGTTAATAAAATAATGTTCTAATTTATATATTTAATGTTGTGAAAGGTCAGAGTCTGGGATATGTTCATATAGAGCTGTGTTTAAACAGCATTTATTAGCCAATTTACATAAATTAACATTAGTTTTTTCCATAAACTTCCAATTCATTACGGCAATATTTAGACCATAACAAAAATAAAACAAAATACCTTAAATAATAAGGTAATCTACACTAACAGATGACAAATCTTATGAAAAAATAAAGGTGATCTGTCAGAGAGATGAAGCAGAAATTCCAAATTGTAGTCCATGATAAGTTCATCGTGAAGTTATCAATTATGCATCCAAATCTATCTGCAGATTCCTTGTAAAAATAACAAGAGAAATAATTATTAAATGTACACCTTTCAAAACATTTCTTCACAAATGTCTTCTGATTTTTTATTAATGAAGAGTTATGACTCTTGAGAAATGAAAAGTGTTTTCAAAATAGAGCCTATTATGTTAAGCCTACTCTGATAAGCATTGGAAGATGAGTGAAGAAATTAAATATAATTTTTACGAAATTACTTCAGAAAACAATACTTAGATTAATGATTCAGAGAAAGGACCATTAGATAGAACATTTATGAAATAAGTATTTTTATTTCAAACACTAATTTTGATGCCCATAATTCAGTTAAAAAATAAATAAAATATATCTTCATTTTAAAATAAACAATCATCTCAAATCTATTATGAACAACTAGTTACCTGTGAAAGAAGTATCTTTGTTTTTTCAACAATCATTTTTATTTTAGGTTCTAAGGAATTTTGTTCTGCTATAGCTTCTTGATATTTCACTTTGACAGCTTTCTGACATTCAACCATCCTCTCAGCAGTTTCTAGTTTACTTTTCAAGGAATCTACAAGCCTATCCACATACCTTTCAGAAAAAGAGAAAAATAATCTTTTTTAATACCTATGCAAATTTTTCTACAGGTGCTAGAAGCACTTATATGAAACAAACATAAAAAAATTGGCTAAAAAAAGAAAGAATTCCAAATAGAAAGTTCATAAAAGAAAAACATACAACACACAATTACTAATTATTAAAAAGGAATACCTGGCAGATTGAAAGAACTGCACGATTATTTAAAATAATGATATTGCTGATACTGTAAAAATTAAGCAATTTTTTGAAAGAACTGCGTGGTTCTTCATAATTTTTTATTCAAATTCAAGGTTTCATTTATTTATTATTATTCTCTTTGACAAAAGTGAACAAGTGATGCCTTAAATGACAGCAGAACTATCAGTTTTTTATTTATAAGTGCATTAGGTCAATGGTCTCAAACTGGGGCTCCCGAAGCAATTTTATGTGACCTATGAGACCATTTTAAGTAATCAAATCTATTATGATTGATCAAACATGTGAGAAGCACCTTCTTAAGAAAATAAAACATTCTTAACTTAATAAGGCAAGAGAACTACTTAAGAAAATAAGACATTCTTAACTTATAATTCTAAACTTAACAAGACATTCTTAAGTTTTTAATTTTAATTTTATGGATTATTTCTTTTAATCTTCTTATGATTTTTTAAAATTTGTTCTTGAATCTACTTTTGTTTTTACTTTTGTATTTGAAATGAAAAGAGAGTGTAGGGGATATGTCTTCTAAAGTAAGCATCTCGGTCAGATTAATTGGGTTCTTAGTGAAAGATTATTTGCTTTTTAACAGGATTCTCTTAGTTTAGTACTAATATCTTTATTTTGATTGAGAATCAATTAGATTTATGATTTGAATCTAGCAAATAATTTGATGCTTACTTGGAAGTAAGATGAAACACTCTTATTTTAGTTACTGTTTATTGATGGTAGATTGGTTTATCCCCTTGATAAGTCGATTAATCTGTTATCAATAACAGTAACTGGTTTTTCAATTCTTAAAAAGTTTACTTTTGATTTTAGCGATTTAGTTTTTCCTTAACTGTGTTTAAAGCAAGGAGGATTGAAAATTCTATAAATTTTTTAAATTCTGAAAAATACATTTTCAATGATGCTTTTAAATTGAATTTCCGTTGCTTGGAGATGTAATATGGAGAGTTTTCTTTTTATAATTTATAGTGAAATATTGCTTTATAACTTTGCTGCTTTAGCGCAAGTTTTGGGCTTATTAATTTACTTTTACTTTCATTATATATATATTGAACTTATATAAGTTTGCCAAACTAATACACTGAAACACTATTAACAGGTATGCAGTTTTTTTAATTGGAATCTATTATTCAATCAGGCAAATTAGTGTGATCAACATAACAATTCTAATGGCAGATAGCATGTATAAGTATGTTGAGCAGTTCAGAAATTCATAAACCATGCAAATATATATGTTAGTTCTTTTCAGTTCTATGAAGACCATGATAATTACACAAATGTGTACTGAAGATGGAATGGCACACCATTTGACCTCTTTAGCATGCCAGCTGAAGAGCCCTACACTGTTTCAACTCCCTCCCAATTTTGATGGAAGGCAATATTTTTTGTCTCTTGAAGAAACCTCTTTCTTTTTTTTTTTTTTTTTAAACTCAAAAAACCAAATTTTTTTTTGGGGGGGGGGACATTCCTGCAGTACATAAGGAATGTTATATTGTAATGTACAATGCTATATTGTGAGGTTAAAGATTTTAGTTTCAACCACACCTATAAAAATCTAGGATACAAGCAAACAAATTTAAATGTATTTAAATATGTTTTTATTAAAATAAATATATAAAGACTGTAAAATCATTTCCTTTGGAACTACTTAAAAAAAAAGACATGAGAACTTTATATTTTGAAATATATTACTATCATATATGGCCTTAAAAAAGTGCCAATAATATCTACATTAATTGAAAAACTATTATATAGTACCAGCTACTTCAAAGCAAAAATCTTATTAAAATAGCAACGAAATGAAATAATAAGCTACTAGAATTTGTTAAATAATTATGAGGGAAAGGTTTTCATAACATAAAACCAAATAACATTAGAATATGTGGTTAATATAGCAGATCTGATGCAAATGGCATTTAAGTGCATCATAGAAATTCAAAAGATAAAATTTTATTTTAAAAGGCATAAATTTAGCCAGACTGATGCAACTTTATTTTTAAAATTTAAACCCATTCACTAGACAACAATATTCAAGATCAAAGATGGTTAGTTCTATGTTATGAAATTTATCAAGATCTATTACGAGAACTGAAACAAGCACAAAAAATTTTCTGTATCAAGCAGAACACAGAAATCAAGCTATTATAAAAGAAAAATCAGATGAGGAAGTTTTGCCAGAAAGAAATCATTCTCATTTATTGGTGCTTAGCAGAAAGATGAATTTCTGACTAACTATTGATACTTTTAAGAGACACATTTCTGCCACTGATAGTTTACAAAAAGCAATGTACTTATTTTAATAAACATAATGTTATATTATTAAAATAAATACATTTCATATACTTATAAAAAGAAAAAAATCTGCAAGGTTTCAGATTTTAATGGCTACCTGAACGTGTTTGTTAAGTTTTGCATGCTCTCATTGAGTTTGCAGTCCTACCAGTCTGCTGTTACACTCACCTCCTTTTTTGTCCTTTTTAACTTTATTATTGAGCATTATTTTCTTTACACTTACACTGCATATAGTCCAACAGCAAAATTACAAAAACTTTAAAAGCAGCATAGCAGTTAACATTTACAATTCCCGATGCAGCGTTAAGTGTTGGCATACACTTTTCTGGTCTTTTTTTTTTTTTTTCTTCCCAGTCTTTTCTCAGTTTATCATATGAATGTACAGACTTTTCTTACTAAGATGGCTTTACAAAACTTTTTTGTCCTTTTATTATTAATGTTTTGTGCATTTACCTTATTTATTAAACATCCCATTCCTGATGCTTAAGCCACATAAAATTCAGTTCAACAACAAAATTACAAAGCATTTAAAAACACCATATCATTGGAATTTTTGATAGACAGTCTCGTGCACTGGAGATAAAAATGTCCCTCCCCCCATACAATGCTGCCACTGCTCGCTTTGAAATAGTAGAGTTTGTTAATCAAAAGTTTGTTAAAAGTTTTACAAAATATTAAAATAAATTCGAATTTCAAAATCTGATGGCTCTAGGTATTGTTGTTTATTTTATAATGTGAGAAGCATGCATACATTCACGCAGATTTAATTTCTTTAAATATAATACATTAAAATATTGTATTATATTATTATGTATTATTTAAATGTATTATATTTAAATATAACACATAATAACATTTAATATTTTGATAATATTTGGCAGCAACAATTTGAAAAGTGATATGCCATTTATAGTGATTCAATTCAAAATCCTGTTTCAAGACTAACGTCCCTTTTGGGCTAAAACAGTTTTGTTAATTTCTAAAACATTTTTTTTTTTTAAAATGCAGCTCAAAATCTGCATTTGCAGCATTTTTAAAGTACCTAACGATTTCATTAAAGGGGAGTTGCCAGTACTGGGACAAAAGGACACAGGTATATATTATATAAAAGAATACCATTATATTATTGGTGACCATCACTGTTGCATCTGTTTCATGCTCCTGTTGACAACATTTTTGATGACCTCACTCCCTGAATTCTTTGATAATAGCATGCTCTAATTCTTGATTCTGCCTGCAGTGGGCTTATTCCCTTGCATGACTCAGTCCCCAGGGATCTCCTTTATGCATGACCCAAGTTTCGTTTGCTGATTTATCTGATTATGGCAAAGCACTCAAGCACTAATTGCCTAAGAAGAACACACATCCTATGAAAATATCCTAAGGAGGAGGATATTTTTGTAGAGAACTTTCTAAGGGAAACTGACTTGTATCCATGTCAAAAATATGGAAAAACCACAAAAATTACCAGCAGCCAGCCTGTTTACCAAGAATCAAATCCAGATCAATCTACCAATATACAGTAATTTTACCACTCAGCCACTGTTGGATGATGTGTGGGCTTAAGCAAAGTAAGTCTTGGCTAGTAAGTAAACAGCTACGGGAATCTTCCATGGCTGTTTTCCTTTCTTTAAAGTAATTTCTTTGGGACTATTACAGTCCTCTTGTGGTGTCTTACAAAAGCAGGAAAGAGATCTATCTCAGTTTAGCACATGTTGACTGCAATATTATTTCAAGTATGGGTGCAGCAAGTTCTCATTTTATTTCAACAAATATTTCTGGAAGGAAATGCCCTATTGCTCCCTTTTCTGATTGGCCACTTGTGATAAACAAGAATATTGAATCTTAGGAAATTATGAATATTACGAAATATTGCAATCTAAACCATAAATTATTATTGAATAAATAACATAGAAATATTTGCAAAAAAAGTTTCTTTTGTAAAATATATACACCTGTTTCCTACCTTGAGCAACCTTTTATGAGATAAAGATGTTTAAGCTTAGTAGACATTAATTGTGATGAAATGTCTGTGACCAAATTAAGCATTTCTCTGATATTTTCGACTGATTGCATTTGTAGGGTAGAAGGGGCATTATGAAAGAAGCTCGAAGACAGAACATCATTGGTGATTGCCTCAGCTTCTAAAATTCGCTGTTGAAGAAAAGCTTCAAGCTAGGGATAAAAGGAAAGATAAATACCTAAAATATTTAAAGAATTCAACATATGCAACCAAATGGTATTAATATACTCTACATCTATTATTAATATATATTTTGCCGAAATTTGAACCCCATGTCTTTACATACATATATATACTGACAAACATACATGAATGTAACACTCATGCATACTACAAACACACATCTTATGATGTTAGTAAAAGGATGGCCACATATTTTTCCAAGCACTGATCTTTGGCATATACTACCAATTACAAAATTCTTTAAAATGTAAAATTTTATGAAAACAGTTTCATAATTATGAGTGGAAGGGGTTCTACAAAAATAAAATCTAACCTTTTTCTTTAAATTATAGTTTCAGTAAAGAAAAAATTCCAATTGGTAAAATATTCATTATTATAACTACAACCAACTAAAAATAAAAGGTTTACGGTTCTATGTTCAAAATTTCACACAGATATTTCAGAAAGAATTTAATGATTTACTAAGTTATTTTTTCATTTTGTTTCCAACTTGAATTTAAGATTCTGAGGCCAAATTTTTGGGTTAGGATATTAAAATATGGTTAACACAAAAGCTACCTATTAGCCCTTTCATGACAAATGTATCGTATATACATCAGCACTTAATCTTCTTGCGCAAGGGCACGCCGCTTAGCACAACACACCTTGGAGACAGTGAGTTGTTGCAACAGTATAATCTCACAAATAGGGTATTTTGCGTTGCTAAGCCTAACTTTTTTCATCAATTGTTTTGATTTTTTTAATAGTATCTAACAGTAACATAATCATAAATACAGACTATCAACAGATTCTGAAAAAAAATTAATTAAAACCTAAATGCAAAATAAAATATTTGATTCATCTTGATGAAATGTTGTAAAAAGCTTACTTAAATCTATATCTAAACATATGTAAAAAGTAACAAAATATGTGACTAAATATTGTACCATAAATGATTCAGAAAGGAGACATTGTGTGATATGACTTCATTAGTTATGAAACATATTTTCAGGTCAAACTTTTTAATTATTCCCAGCAAAATAATCAATCCTAGAAATCCCCTCATTTTAGACAATCTACAGGGGTACGTTGATTTTGGATGAAGATTGGATTCCCGCTCACCTTTCGTTTCATTGGATTCTCACTCATCTTTTGTTCATAGAAATTATTAGTTTCTTCAACTATTATGTTCCTTATATTATCGAAAAAAATGGTGAAAAATCAATTTCATTCACATAATTTTGAATTAAGTTTACTTCTGCAATTCTTATAAATTCATAAGGCTTCAATTACTTAACAGATGAAGTTCATGATGGAACAGCCACTGTTCTACTGGATTGCGAGGTGAAAGCAAAACAAACTTCCAATTCAGTCTCTGACAAAATTTCAGTATAAAAATCACTACTGTCAAAATAGTCGATCATGAGTTCAAATGGATGCACACTAATTCAAATATACTCTTCTTCTGTTAAAAATTTCCTTCTGTTAGACATTGCACTATTAGTTTAACTCTCTTAACTGATGCAAAAATCTTATGACTGCTATCTAAAGAAGATGGAAACTGAATACAAACCGGAATTCCTAAAACCACAGCTCCACTCCCAGTCTTCCCATATGGAAAAAAAAAAAAAAAAAAATTCAAAGCATCGGAAACTGTTAAATGTTTATATCCCGTGAAGCCTTAGCTGCACATCAGCTGGTTTTTGTTTACTTTATATCATCTGCTCATACATCTAAACCAATCACCAGAATCAGAAAGTGAGACACAAGGTCAACAATATGCATGTTCAAATAAGCTAACTGTAGTGGACACAGAGTGCCATCTAGTGATTTAAAAAAAAAATCTAACAGAATGTGCGTGCTTGAAAGTGCATATATGACACACTCATTTGGAAGATCAATGCAAGTGGTGATGCACCAGTGCGTCACCCAGCCGCTAGTGACTTTTGGGACTGATGCACATATGATACACCTGTCTGCAGAGGGTTTTCAGTTCAGCAACATGCTAATGCGAAGCAGCCAAAGAGGAGGGATGCTTTCATAGGGGACTTTCTATATGAAAATGGCTCGCATTCACATAATTATAAGGAATAATTCATTATTTTTTATATTAAATTCCATTCAGTTGAAACAGCATTGTTGTTATGCTTCTAGCTGGCTCTTTCAAAATATTTATTAATCCTATCCAGTATTTGAGCCCTCAACACTTGGCCATTGAGAAGCCAGATGACAAAATAGATGTAGATAAGAAAACTGATCAAGAGATGCTGATAAACAAAAATAAAAAATAATAATATGTATTTTAAATGGCAAAAAACATAAAAATAATACCAAAGTTCTTTAAACGGCAAAATTTAATAACATTTTAGTTTGCTTCTTAAAATTATTTATGAAATATTTAGATATTTATGCAGTGATAATTAGCGAAAAGTAGCTAATACAAACACAAAAGCTAATAAACTTTTAACAAAAATATAATGAATTTCATTCTTTTTGGCAAATATACTAAATGATGAAATTCGAATAAACTTCTTAAACATTCTGTTGCTTTAAATATTCTTACAATTTTATAAAATAATGACAGTCTTCCCATTTCATTTATGGTACTTACTGCTCTGTATCAGGACCGAATCCAGAAATGCATGTACATATGTATGATGTATGGGGATGTGTGTGTATACATATACAAATATATATACACATACATACATACACACATGCATGCATTCCTATATTTCTGATTCCAGTCCCGATAACAGAACACTACCTCATTTATTATTAAATCTATTAAGTGTTCCTTGTAAAAAAACTTTTTAAGAATGATGATAAGATATGACAATGCTATCACACACAGATGTGCAGCCTTAACACACACATATATACAGTCACATATTTTAATGCATTTTAAAATAAGTATAAGAAATTAGACATAAACTGTATCATAGTTATATTAAGGACCTTAGGAAAATACCTCTAATATATCATTATAAAATGAATTGCGAGTTGACTCATTTTCTAACACAGATAAGGCATCAGAGCCACGAGCAACCTTTCCACCTAAACAAAAATCAAACAAGATAAATTACAAAGAGTTAATTAAAATGAATCATTAATTAAATTAATGAGAAATTAATTTAAAAAAGCAATAATTTATCAATTGCCCTGTTCTAGAATATTACATTTTTAAAATAATGTTTATTATTGAAGTAATATTTAAAAAAAATATGGTATTGCCATATACTTATGTTCATAAATTTTTAATTTACTTTGTAACATCCAGCAGAGGCTTTAGAGACTGTCCTAAAATAACTAAATTACTCGAAAAATAATATCTTTGCATTTGAAGTATATATTTTTCAAAACAAGAATTAAACCTAATAAAAACTATACTATAAAAACTGCGGTGATAACAGGTTTTAGATGATATTTTTTGACTGCACATATATCACAGCTACAAACAATTTTTCATTAGCTTTGTTGACAATCAAACATTACTCATATTTAGAGCAAAGGAAAAATCATGATGCTATATTTATGCTTTGAAGAACAAAATAAAAATTGTCAGCAACAGCCATAAAAGTAAGTATGAAATTGAAAATAATACAAGTTCAGACTTAATAAACATGAGAAAAGGTTGCATAATTTCAAGACATAAATTAGTTAATTATAATAAAACTTACAAATTCTATGAACTAGGGGGAACTCATGAACTAGGGATACACATAAAGTATCCCAAACATTGCAGTTCTCTATAATGTTTTCTGAAAACATAAACAATTCTTTTTTCATTCTATGCATTGTGTTAACACTTCTTGAGCAAAAGTTCCACACTGTAGGTACAATTATAGGTATCTTTTTCACCATGAACAGTTTACGTGTCCAGGTTCTTTTTTCAGACATTGAAAAAAAAATGCAGATATATTCGATAATGTTTCAAAAATATGTAGCACTCTGTAATGGCATAAGCAAATTGCTACAAAACGAAGTATAAAACATGGCTGTGGAAATATGTGAAAATGGCTTGCAAATATATATATATTTTTTTCATTTGTTTCTGTAGTCCCAGTACTTGCTCTGCCATAACTTCTGCTCCAGTGTAAATCTGTCTACTAAATTTTGATCAAAAATTGAATTCTCTTGCAATTTTAAAAACATATTCGTGCAGTAGTTTAGCAGAATGATTGGCACTAAATTAGAGAAAAAATACTCCTTGGAGCTTTTCTTTTATTACTCATTTATAGCAGGCAAGCAAATACTTGTGTCATTTTACCTAGATGGATTGACATAAACTGAGAAGTTGGTAATTTTATTAATTTTTATAATATTTCTGAGAAATTTTGAAATGCAGTTTATAATGTTGTAATGAATACTAATCTCATGGAAAAAGACTTTCTTTCAAGTAATTATCAAGCATGCATATCATCATACAGACTTAAAAGATTTAGCAATGTTATGTAATTTCCCTTATTTACTGAATTTATAGACTCATCCTAGCCTATAAGTGACAGCTCTTCTTTTACCAAAGAGCATATACAACCTATCAATCATTTAGAATGATTTTTCATCATGGCACCGTTATGAAGTTTTACAGATATATGCTTTTATTAATTTAATTGGAGATGTATTCTTGATCACCCAAATATGAAAAGCTGTAAACTTGTTATAATATCATCAAGACATTTTTAATGCCTTGAGATAGATATTGATACCAAACGTTAATTTACACACTTGCTTTGTCAATGCCAAACAACAGACAAGGCCTTTATTTAACATGATAACCTACTAACCAGCTAATTTTCTTATATATAGCAAATTGGAAATGTCTCACAAATTTCAGTACTTTATCCTTATGTTTGTGAAATAAATTGGTGAACAAAGGACAAGTAACAAAACTTTTTTCGAAGAACGATTGAACATTAAATATTTTATGAATTAAATCTTGTGTTATATCCTCTGTTCCATTTTTGGCCATTTTGAAATGCTTTTAATTAGAAAAGATTCAATATAAAAATAATGTAACTTTAAAACACTGTTTCATGAAAATTCAGAGAAACTCAGAAATAAAAATTTAAATCAGAATTAAATCAACTATTTATTACACAACGATAATAAAACTTTAAGCAGAAAAATTGTGATTGACACAGCTAAAACAAAATGACAAACTGCACTTAAGCAAAGTGTGATGCTATTGCATATGCATGAGTCAAAATTTGTGACTGACAAAGTATTCTTTCAACCCTTTCTTTTCCCACTAAAACTTTTCAGGCTGAAGTCTAAGCACAATGCAAGCCATGGTCAAACTTTTCAATGTTGATGCTGCACAGTCAACAGCACGTGTTGAGTGGGGACACAGTACCCGATGAAGAATTGCCCACACTGTGGCATCTGTTAAATTATTTTGTGAATGAAGGTGACTTTTGTAAATCATCCTTGGTCCAAGCACTTATTTTGTCACTAAGAGGCAATTTAAAAGAAACCAAGATAAAAAGCTTTCTTTAATATAATAACTACTGACTGATTACTTTTGAGTTAGGTATTTTCTTTCAAATTTCTAGGACACATTCTTTTTGTGGGTCTCACAACATAATATACTATCCTGTAGAACTTTAAAAAAATATTCAGCTTTAAATTAAATTCATAGTATACTGCAAACATGAAAACAGAAAAATCAGCTTTAGTATACTAAAAATTGCAATAAATTGCTCTAAATTCAATGGCAAACAATGAAGAGTCTGTCCCTATAGCTGCAATGCAACATGCCAGAGCACAAAACTTGCCCATTATTTTACACTGCAATGGGAAAGATGGGAAATAGAGAATATCCTTTTGTTCACGTAAAATATTTCATTGACTGATGTGATAAGCTTGTCAGCATGCACAGTCCACTTAAAATGAAGAATGGGAAGAAAGACACAAAAATTTACAGCAAACAACTTTTTCATTTTGAATTCCTGACTTTAAAATCAATGATTCAATACACAGCTACAGATTAAAAGTAGTTAAGAAGGAATTTATTATATGATAAAATTACACAATAATTCTTTCCACCCTCCTCAGTTTTGAATTTACAGGCATGTGCTAAAGTAGTGCACGGAAATGGAAGAGAGCAATGATTTAAAGCCCTTCTAACATAACATGACTGTCAAGATGAGCACTGGAGCATTAACAACTAAGATGCAGATTATAGAGGAATGTGACCATTCTATGAAATGGTATAAAAAAGAACTAGTGAAAAGTTACAGTGCAGAGTCAGCATAAAATAATAATAATAATAATAATCTCATAAAAACTGAATACAGAACAAATACTTAGAGAAGATGTTCGATTTACAGCAGTGGATAAAAAAAACGTCCATACCTGCATGACTATAGAACACACTAATATGCCTAAGTTGCCACAGCAGATGCTCATCCAAGGTGTCTCAACTTATATCTTTAACTGATAGTCAAATACTAAAATTCTGAGTTAAACTCAGAATACTACACAAAAAATGTTGAAAAGATTTAACCATAAATTCAAATTAAAGGAATGATTTAAATAACTAAAATATTTATGCATTGTGTGAAAGGTTTTCATGCACTGAAAAATCAAAAAGTTTAATATGGACACTAAAATTTAAATAATTTTTGCTGAAAAATTTAATACGAAATTATTAAAAGTAATAGATATTGATAGAATGAGCAAAATTAATAGAATGTAATTTAGACACAGTTTATTAAAAATTATGTGATTTATAGCTGTTAAAAATTACATGATTATATTTCATCTTCAATAAAATAAAAATTAATATCATTTTTACATTCTCAATATAACAGAGTATTATTAATTATTCCAATTTTGTTACTAATATGTTGGTGAAATTTGCAATCCATTAGCATTTATTAACATATTCTTATTACTATTGTATAATTAAGATACTATTCAAACTTCCCTTTTCATTAAATCCGTATTGCATTCAAGCATACCTGACAAAAAAAATCACACTTGAACCCTAGAAATATTGAAAATGATTCAAAATCTTGAACCTTCATGCTTATTTCATTACTCAAATTCTCAATCCCTAGCTAAAAAACTATTAAACATCTTGATTCTATATTTTTCAAGGATCAGTTTTATTGAAGTTTAGTAGAAGTATTCATTAGCAAAAATTATTGCAATTTCAGTAGTATCTGGATTACCATTATCACCTCGTGGCAGTCCTAAGTACCACAGTATTTTAGAATGTCATCTAATGAAATCTACTAGAATTTTTAAGTAACTTGTGCACTCTGCTGGCTTTAAACTAACTCTTTAATTGTTCTAATAGCTTTGAACATACGATATAGATGTTTCTAGCAATATCTGCATTAGCAGATATATTTACATATACTTTTTAATATGCTATGCTCATCATTTAAGAAACAATACACATTGTGTAATTTTCTTTTCTCAATTTTTAACAAGTCAAACTAGTAAAGAAAGGGGAAATGCAAATAAAAATGCTATACACTTATCTTTTGAATTTAATTCTGAGTTAACAACAGTGCAATAAAATAACAGAAAATTACCTTCATTTTCACTTGGTGTTTCAAGCACAGTAATTCCTGGTGTTTCCACAGTTATGTCCCAATTAATATCTGAATCGCCAAAATCAATCTGATCTCCATTATCTAACTTACATTCTTCCTACGGTGATGAATATGTGAGAATCAGAAAATTAATTTAATAAACTTTAATGCAATACAAAGCAAACTTAATTAAGAATATTCTTACTCTGTCAACGTGCACAAAATCTCCATTTGGTGAACTCGAACTTCTGTCATCACCTGATTCTGATGGTGCACCAAAATCTCCAAAATCAATCTAAAACAGCAAATAATTTAAAACTAATTTAAAATACTTTATGCTTATAAATATATTTTTGTACATTCTGCATGTAAAATTTAAGCAAAAATCAATAATATGGGAGTGGCTTCAAATAAAATTCTGTAATGGATATTAAGAGAGATTTGATCATTTTTTCTTAAAAACTGAAAGC
Source organism: Stegodyphus mimosarum (assembly GCA_000611955.2). Taxonomy (NCBI): domain Eukaryota; kingdom Metazoa; phylum Arthropoda; class Arachnida; order Araneae; family Eresidae; genus Stegodyphus; species Stegodyphus mimosarum. The sequence goes on from KK114085.1 coordinate 367,872, forward strand.
AGTATAATGTACAAGCACTTTAGTTATTTTATTTTGAATAAAAATACACATACAACATCACATATTCAATGACATAATGGCAAAAGAAGAACAGTCAAGTTTATGAGACAAAGTTTCTAAATCTTCAATAAATTTGTCATACTGTGATGAACATGAAAGACTTTTAATTAAACCCAAGTCATCAGTTTGAAGTGATTTTTGGATAACTTTAGAAAAAATAGAGGGAGAAAAAACGTTGAGACACCAATAATTGTCTATAATGGAAGATTTATTAATTTTAACTACATTTCGACTAGTTCTGAAATTCACATTTGTCTTGCATCATATGCTTCTCATGTTATGCGATGCAGTAAAAAAATAAGCATTAGAAACACATAATTTTTTAACTACAATACTTTTTTCCTAAAAATTGGCAAAAATATATTATAATATCATATTCGCAAAGGTATTATATGATCCCACATTTTTAAACAAATCCAAATTACCATCAGGTAAGAATGCCAGTTAAATATGATACTCTAAAATGAAATAAAAAAGTACAAACTTTTCTGAATGAGCTTATTTAAACACAACAAATAATTTGACTATGGTGGTTATGATCTTCCTCCCCCCCTTAAACACTGATCCTAGACATGTAGTTCAGATTCTAAAATTTTTGGCACTTTGTCTATTATTCATGCATAAAAATATTGTTGCAATACTAGTAGTGTAATAAATCGCCAAATGTAATGACCTTGTTAAACCAAGAAATAAAGGCACTATATTAAGTCAGTGGCTGATTTTCAGATCTAAATCATACTGAAGAATTAAAATGGTGGACATGCTAAAACTGCATTTAAACGTATAAAAGTAGGAGCTTTCCTACTTTTACATGTTTAAATGTAGACCCATCTGCTTCACAGTTGAAGCCAGAACGAATGGCTGGAGGAAGAGTTCTTCTTTTATGCTTTCTGTAATATTCAGAATATAGATTCAATCTACCATATATTTAGACATTAATTCTAAGAAATACAGCAACTGTACAGAGAGCAATAAAAGAGAAAGAATTTGAATAAGTGATTCATTTCAACATTTGATAATAAACAAAGCAGACAAGTTGTCTGCAAAAGCTCTTAATATTACTAATGTTTAAATGTGGTTTTAGCCTGTTAACCAAAAATATTTTATTTTACTTTCAACAAAAAAACCATATTTATGACTGAAAATTTCATATCCTGATAGTTCCAAATGTGTTATGCGAATTTCTAAAAATCTGAATACGCACTCTTAAAAAAAAAAAAAAAAAACCTATTTTCATTGAAATTAAATATGTTTAAAACTCATGAATGATAATGACTGAATGAATGAAATGACTGAAAATCCAGGTAATGAAATGACTGAAAATCCAGGGCCATAGGACCCATCAGTCGCTAGTAGTTGCCCAATCAGTTGCAGTTCAAATCAATAATTAGTAAAACCCCTTGGCGGCGATGCATGCTTGTAAATATTGAGGCAAGGAGTGATAAAGGTTCCTAATCTAATCTTGTGATACATTCTGCCAACCATTCCCCAGTTGTTGCTCCATATCTAAAACATTTTGGAATGTGCAAATCTGACAGCCTGCCGTATCCCACACATGTTCAGTTGGCAAAAATGCCTGGTGAAGTTGTTGGCTAAGGAAGAGCATCAACAGCACACAAATCATCTAGAGATAAGCTAATGATATGGGCTCTAGAACTGTCCTGCTGGAAAATGACTATAGGATGATGTGTCATGAAGGGTAACACATTTAGCTGCACGATATCATCAACATATCATTGAGCTGTTGATGTTGTATGCAGGATGACTAGCGTCTACCTCATGTCATAAGAGATAGCACCTGGCAGCCAGGATGATCAGTTATGACACAACTCCAGTCGATGATGCCAGGTTAAAGGCAGATGGCATAAAGGCTGCTATGTATGCAAGCTTGCTTCATTCAAGCCTGTGAGATGGTGTAAGACACCACAGATGGTATGAAGAGGCTGTAGAACGTCGGACAGCTGACAATGATGCCATTGGGACAGTTAGAGCTTGTCACATAATTGTTCGAACTTGCCTCGCATTTGTATACCTTTGCGTTCCAGAGCCTTGATTCCACTGATGAGTATCTTGCATCAACTATTCTTTATAGCATCTTTGCACAGCCATGCCCATACAGTACATATGGTGGGCTGTTGCTCAGTATGACAGTAACCCCCCCAATTTACATAATATATACAGACTTATACAAAATCATAACTGTGTAAGTGTGCAAAAGCCATAACTGAAACCAATTAAATGTAATGCTTCTGTAAACCATTATTTCTTTCTATTCATGATATAAATGATAAAAGCTACACTTTATCATTAACACTGTCATTATTCATCACCAGTACATCATTAAAAATAACTATTTTTCTGCCCTGAAAAAATACAAATAAATGAATGAAATAAAAATGCAATTATAAATATTTTCTCAAAAATGTAAAAAACTCCATGTTCACTTGTTATTATTAAGATCATTATTTGTTTATATATTATCTAATGTGTACATTTTTGAGAAAATGTTAGAAGTTTCATTTATTAATTTAATTTTTTTAAGCCACATGAAAATTTTTGCAAATATTTTTAATTATGTACTCATAATTAACAATAAAATGCAATTTCTAATAGTTATATAATGCAATATTAAATGCAGTTTTTTCCTCCTCATAAGCAAATAACTTAATAAAGTATAACTTAATCA
>KK114085.1:370718-385747 GCA_000611955.2 Stegodyphus mimosarum
GTATAACTTAATAAATAACTTAAAGTAAGTATTAAAATAATCACTTGTTTATCAAGTTTCTATACTACTTAAGATTTTTTAGAAACAAACTTTTATATATTTTTATTACTTAGTTCTGCCATACGCCACATATCTTCATATAGAATTTTTATTATGTACTGATTACAATACAAATTACAAAAAATAATTTTAAAAAAATTATACCATTAAATAATGAATATAATTTCCATCTGCCAAAAAAAGTTAATTCTAAGTTTATCAGTTATACTTCAGAAATAAAATGAATTACTTTGTAAGATGGAAGTATATCTAAAATTATTTTATGACAAGTAGATATAACAGAGCTCTGTATCTTTTTAGAAGTACCTTCAGGGAAAACTTTTTAAGAGAAACTGAGCTTTGTGTTTTCATTAAACTTGATGCAAATTATGAAAAGAGTATTCTACAAATTAACATCAGGATAATTAAACTCATAGCATCTGGCCATTGGTGAGACCTTTATAAAATTTTTAAAAAGATGCAGTTTAGATATGTTTTACAATACATTACATAGGAGCATATAATTTTATTTTTTATGCATTTTGTTAATTACAGGAAAATTCTAAAATTTTGCTTTTTTACATTAAACTTAATACTGCAAAACAGAAAAATGATTTCATTAACATTGTTGTAGTACCACAAGAAAGATACATAGTAACTGTGCTGATTTTGGCCCAACAAAAAATATTGCTAATTGGAAGGGAAAAAAATTGGAAAGCAATATAATTAAGAATTCTGCAGTCTAATTATCATATATGTGTAAAAATTTGAGAAATAATTTATACTTCCAGGGGGAGAAAAGGATAATTTTTAAACATCAACAATTAACAAAAAATGTTTTTTTTTAAATTTATATTTATAAATCACTGATAATGTATTATCAAAACTTTCCAAATCAGAATAGTATAAAAAAAAAAAAAGAAATGCATTGCAAATCAGACCTGGTCATCTGGTGCTTCAGTACTTCCCGATTCAACATCTAAAGGAATGACAGGAGTTGTGACTTCAACCACATCAGGTGGTTCACCTGTTCTCCACTCAAAAGTAGTGGTATTACCCTTTTCAATGATATGCTTTAAGACAGGAAGGCAAGTATTTTCCACATCTCTGGAAATATCAGCAAAATAAAATATTTTACAGAACTTACTTTTAATAAAACGGTGTAACATCAAATTTAAAAAATTTACATAGACAAGTTAAAACACTACTCAAACTCCAGTTGATACAGGACACAAGAACTTCATTAAATATTTTAAAGATATAGTTCGTGCTACCTTAACTGTACAACTATGCACCAATTTTGATAGAGAATGACCTAGGGGACAGATACCACCAAGCCTCTCAAGAAGATGTTAGGCTCACATGTATTTTGAGTTGCACACACACAATACATTTATGAACGTTCAAACCTTCTCTGGGATTTGAACTTCGGGCCCATAAATGTTAAAAATTTAAAAATTACATAAGTTTAAAAAATTCTATCACAACTTTTGTAATTAGCCTTCAAAATTAACCCGGCTTTAGACACATTTGACAATATACATCTTTAAAAGATAATTTCATGGCTTAATAACATACTAATATCATCCATTAAATATTAGAAATATACAACCAAGTTCCATGAGCCTCTTTTAATATAAAAATTTATAAAAGTTTCATATAAATATGGATGTTTATTATGGTAAAGTGCAGAATTGCCCACTTCTTTGGCACTTTTTACAAGAGTAAGAAGAATTGGCTTGGAATTGGATTGTCAATTTCTTTTAACTTTTTAAAAGAAAATTCATCAATGTGTACATGGACAAAGTCAAGGGAGTGTGCAGTGCCGAGTTTGTGCAATTCTGTTTTTTTTTAAAGTGAAAATAGGTCAATGTGTACATGGATACCGATCTTAAAAACGTGCCAAGCAGTGGGTAATTCTGCACTTTTCCCGTTTTTTAAATTGATGTTAATTAGTAATTAACATATCTTTCTTATCAATAGAAAAATATTGTAATAAAATAATTAACAGAAAAATTTCAAAAGAAAATAAAGGAAAAAATATGCAATGTATATTTTTTGACGTTACCTGTTGAGAGTAAACTTTAGAAATGATACATAATAATTTCGAACAGGAGCTAATTTTTTTGACGAAACAGCAACTGATCCAAGAGCTTCTGGTAATTCATCTAACAAAGACAGCAATTCTTTTTTGACATTTTTACCCTAAAAGCAAAGAGACTTCTCAGAATAAAACATTAAATAATAAGAAATTACTTTAATGCGCTCATCTAAAAAATTCCCTAGTTCAAAAAACACTGGAGGGAGGACAAACAAATCAAAAGAAAATAAGCCACTACAAATTTTAGATCAAAATCAACATGATGAATACCAGTTTATTAAAGCTAAATAACTTAATAATATTTTACAAGCAATCACAAACGAACTTTAAAAAAAAATAAAAAAATGCAATAGAAAAACTAGGAATTTAAGGTTTATTTATTTGTTTAAATACAACAAAGCACTTAAGGGTTATGTTACGAAGGGGAAGGATCCTCTGTGGCAGACTTTCTAAGGGCTGCTTGTCTGTCACAAGAAGATAATGAGAAATTTTTCGAATTCTGAATGACTAACACTGGCTTTTGAAGATTTTGCTGATTTCTATTTAATATTTTATCATTTTGAATCAAGATCATATGAGGATATTTTTATCTCACTCTCGTGATATTTTAATAAAAGAATTTCTTTTAAGCAGAAATGTATATTATAATTTCTGGTACTATAGCATTATTCAGCCAACCTTGAGAAGAATCACCAGGCAAAGTGCTATGTTGTCAAAGCACGCAACCCAGAATTTTATAAGAAGGCATTTATCTGGCAATCCACTAATGGTTGCACATGCAATTAATGGTGGTAGTAATTCATGTAGTTTAGGAATTCAAGGGTGATATTTGTGATTTTTATTTGCTGTGATTAGTACGTGGAGATCTTTTTTTTTTTTTTTCTTAGAATGCCTGGTAATAAAAAGGAAAGTGCATTTTTTTCAGAAATATGGCACTCTGCTTATTAGTAAACAGTGCATTCCATGAAGTTAATTTGTACAATTCTCTAATGTTTTTGTAAGTTCAACATGCCGAAGTGCAAAAACAGCAGTCTCAGTTTACTCTGGCTTGCAGAGTAAACTGAGACTTTCAATTCAAACAATTCTACAATTCTCTGATTTTTTTTTAAGTTAAAATAGATTGCTGCATACATGGACTGAAGATCAAGAAAACAGAATGTTATGTGCCTGATAATGGAGATTTATTGAAATTTTAATTTTGTTTATTTTGTTACTGTTAAATTCCGAGCATTTCATTATGGACGTTACAGTTTTTCACATGATAGTTTGGCAAAAAACGTTACACATGTTAGGTTGGCAAAATTTCTAAACATGTTAAATGGCAATGATTGCCAACTTTGAGGTAGGGTTTGGTGAATAATACAAGAGTATCTATTTTTGTTATTAAATTGTTATTAAGATCCACACTAAATAGCTATGCAAGTAGGATCTGCTGCTATCAATACATGGTTTATTTAACTTTACTATTAAGGTTAGAAATTAGTGAACTTATTCCGTGCCTTTTAACATTTCTAAGCATACATTCTTATACGTATAAGGTAAATTTACCAAAATAAACAGTCTTTAGAAAAATCTGTTACGTATCAAAATAAAACGATCTTTAGATTTTCTACTATCTCTGAGGATAATAAAATTAACAAGTAGGAAAGGGAGAGAAAACGTTGAATTTAATAAACTAACCTCAATTCCTATTTGTTTACAGGATGCTGCATAATTTTCTCTCATAGCATGTTCATTTTTTGCATAATCTAACTCCTTCTTTGCACTTTCCTGTAAATTAGAATGAAAATTCATGGATAACATTAATTTGACTAATATTTAAAACAAAAATGTTTTACACATATTTAAGCATGCAGGAAATAAATAAATTTTTAAAACAGCAAAACATATAAGATATTTAGGAATATTATAATGATAATCAAAACTAAGACAATTTGGGAAGCTATACATGTAATTTTCATATATAAAATGTTTAACGTTTAAATTTTGAAAGTATCCAATTATCTTTTGTCATTAATAAAAAAAATACAAGAACTGAAACTTAATTTAGCTTAATTTGAAGCATATATGAAGCTCAATCAGGAAAAAAATACAATTAAATCTTAATTTAACTTAATAACTTCAAATACTAAGGCACATCAAGATTAAAACTTAAAAAGTACTCAGCAATTTTTTAAACAAGTTATTCAGCACCTTTTTTAAACTAGTATTTACAATATGTTTTTTCTTCACTTCTTCAAATCTGTCCTTATGAAATACAGCGTACTAATAAAACAAGAATATTGACTGCACATAAACAAACAAATACAATGAAGAGAATAAAAAATTAACTATAAAAATAAAAATTAAAGCATATTATATTACATAACGATTTAACTTTATGTCTAAATAAAAAAGAAGGCTAATTTCAGAACACACAAAGAAAAAATAAAATTTTATACAGTCCAAAGTTTGAAATCTTAAAGTCCACTTCACTGGACTTCACACAAAATGCTCCCCCCTACCACCCTTAAAAATGACCTTTTTCTCACACAGTATAGGAATGGAGAATGATTTTCAAGAAAAAGTAAGTGGACCATACATTGGTTTTTCTCCTGATTAGCCGAAGTTTCTTTTCCCAAGAAATATTATCTACAACAGTTGAATCCTCTTGCATGTTGCTTCATTTTTATATGCTTACCATCTAATGAACTACCCTTTTTGCCCTTGAGTGGTTGCATACAGTGGTTAATTTTTTTCATTTTATTAGCTCTGTACACAATAAGTGAAACCAGATGGCCCATTTTTTCTTGACGCAGAATGCCTTGCATACTGACTTTCTTTTGCTGGTGTAGCAGGGAAGAAGGAAAATGAGTTATATTCTGATGAACTTAAACTCAGGATGTGTCATTATGAATTCCACTCTTCCTTAATTTTCTGATTTGATCTAGCTTATTTTATTAATATTAAAGTTTTAATAAAATATAACATCCCTATTTCGTCCTTGCCTCAAAACTGTACATTCATCATTCAGTCATTGCATATCAAAGTTTTGCACCCAATAAAATGCCTTTTTAAATATGTAAAATGACCTTTTTAAATTTGATGTATCAATAAGACTATCTAAGAAAACTTGAAATACTTAAATATACAATCCATTATATGAAGCATTGCAAAAACATAAGAGGATGTGTCTGCAGACATTTTTAAAATTGTTTAGCATAATTTATAACCACCATATTTCATGATGATGATAGCTGTGGATTTGAAGGTTTTATGATACCATATCTAAAACAAAAAAAAATTCTTGATCAACGGAATATGTGAAGAAATACTAAATGGAGATGATACAACTGAAATATTCCATTTTAATGACCATGGGCCAATCATCAATCAATAAACAAATGGTGAAATCTGCAATATTGTTTTAAATAAAAAAAATGTTACAATCAATAATAAAGAACTTGACAGAAAGACAGTAATGAGTATCAAAATATTTCAGTTGACTATTTTGCGGGAATTCTCAAGATGACAATGGAACTTTATAACCGAACAAGAAATAAATCTCTATATAATATTAAGTAATAATAATAATAATAAAATTTCTCAAACTACTTATGCTGAAAGAAACATTTAACAAAAGATAATTAATGTTAACATTGAACTTCTTTGGTAAATTTTGAGGGTATTTAGCCTTCTTCGATTGCAATGGTTTTCACTAGATGGCATGCCATGCATAAAAGTAGTTTAGTTGCATTACAGAACTTGGAGGAAGCAGACATGGCAGGATTTCGGGCATCTCACCACTAATGGCATAAGTAAATGTCTAATGATATAATGGAATGTACCTGCTAGGTCGTAGAAAACCTGTAAGTTAGAATATGTATCTGCTAAGTGGCAGAAGAATTGTAAATATTGATGTAAATAAATGTAGAGTAGAAGTAATAGAGTAATCTACAGTGCCAGTTCAACATGCAACCATAAAGCATAATCCATTTCTTACAACAATTTCACATATTTAACTTTATAATTTTACATGACACCTTACCAAATTTAAATTAATGATCTAAAATCTGGAAATTTCCCAAACATGGAATTACTAAAGTCCTGATGATTTCAGATCTTGTATGTTGTATGGTATCATTAGAACACAGTGCAAATGATAATGCTTTTGTCATAATTTAGTTAACATGCATTCGCTTTTGATAAATACACAACAGCAATAGATAATGCAAAAAGTTTTAAACATAATAAAATATTTTGAGTTACACAGGATGTTCTACTGAAGTGGTGAATGAACTTAAAGGTGTGACAGTATATATCATGAAGAATAATAACTGCCCTTGAATACACTATCACAGACCACATCTAGTCAATGAAAATTACAAAAGCACCGTGTGGGGTCTAACGTCAAGCAGGGGGGGGGGCGAAGTCAAAAAAGCATTTTGTTTCATAGAAAATTTACAACATAGAACAATGCTGGAAAGAGAACAATGAAGAATTATTAAGAGTTGCTTGAAGTAATAGATGTGAATAATCCATATCGACACACAAACTATTGCCGGATACACTTGAAGATACCAAATGCATAGCTACAGAGACAGAAGAATGACTGATGGTCACACATGAACATACTGTGTCATAGAGGTCTTCTGTAGTGACAATGACCTGCGCTGTTAAGATCCTGCAACATCTTCAGAGGAATGATTCCAAAAAGAAGTCCAAAGGAGATTGAAATCCAGTGAGCACAAAAACTCTGCAATGGCTTTAGCACATCCAATCCACTTTCCAGGATAATATGGCATGCAGATAGTTAAACTCAGCACTGAAAACATGTGGTGAGACATTATCATGAATGAACAGGAAGACATTATCCTTCGGCACTGTGGAATAACCTACAACTAATTCAAAGAGAAGCACTTTAGGAAATCAAGGAACACTGTGGAAAAAAAAAAGGGGGGGGGACAGTTCATTATCTCCCATTCTACCAGGCCGATTGACAAAATTCAAATTGTGTTTCTCATGTCTCGAAAGCGTGACTTAGGATATATATTAGATTTATAAATAGCATTATTCTAACATAGGTATTTTGACATAAAATGTGTCTTTTTCTGAAATAACATACCAATTTTTTTCCATATTTTGATTCTACAACTCAAATTATGCCTAAATATTAAATTTTGTAAAATTTGAGGTGAAATTTACAGAGAAATTCAAAAATTTAATTTGCCAAATTTTTTTCAGTTTGAGCCAAGAATAATTCATTTGGCGAACTTCTTAATATGCGGCAACCAATTTTCCTATCTCTTCCATTGTAACGGAGTGGAAAAAAAGTCACATCGTTTCTATCTTTTTACACTGTGCATCAGCAGAAAAAAAGCCACATCATTCTTCTTTCAAATAATTTCAGCAAAGTGCGTAAACCACATTAGATGTTATTATCGCTTTCAACAAATATGCCAAATTTCAAAATGAGCCAATAAATAAATTCACGTATATTTTCGAAAATTTTGAATAAAAAGCTCTAATTGTTTGTAGGTATACTTAGAAATACACCTACTTTAAGTTGATGGTAAAAATTTATACATTATAATTCAAAATTTTTTTCAAATCATTTATAAAAATGATTTAAAAATACAAATTTTAAAAATAAATCATAAAAAATGGGTGAATTTTGTTTGGAGTGAACCTATATTTCGAACTGTAAAAGAAGGAATTCAGTAAGTGTAATAAAAAAAAGAGATATTAATAAATACATACCAAACTGAATTAACATCGAGGAGCTAAAATTTTGAGAGTTAATTTTTTAAAAACTACTCATGTGATTTTTACAAAACTTGGTTCGCATAATTTGAGTTGTACAATCGAAATATGCAAAAAAATCAGCATGTCCTTTCAGGAAAAGTCCAATTTTGTGTCAAAATACCTATATTTGAATAATGCTTATATATTGGGTTGGAGGGAAAGTTCTGTCATATTTTAAATAGGCAGGTGATTTTTCTTGTAAGTAAAAAAAAAATCTGGCTAGTGAGTAAATCGAATTTTTTTGCTTGTTTTTTTAGCTGCTGTATATAATATAAAAGGTGTCTTTTTTTACCGTTCATCATTTACTTGTGATATTTAAAGTGAAAAACATGTCAGTAGATAAAGTGCATTTACGACACTGCATTTTATATGAATTCCAAAAAGGAAGCAACGCATCGGTTGCATGTAAAAATTTAAAATTTATGTGTGGTATTTGGAAAAGATATTTTAAATGTTCGTACTTGTCAAAGATGGTTTAGCAAATTTCGTTCCGGGGATTTGAGCCTCAAAGAAAGTGATCGATTTGGACGACCATTCAACATCGATAATGATGTTTTGTGATCCATGTTGGAAAATAATCGACATTTAACAAGTCAAGAAATTGCAGAAGAGTTTGGCATTTATCATACAACTGTTGAAGATCACATTAAATCTCTTGGGTTTGTGTTAAAGTAAAGTGCTTGGGTTCCACATGAACTAACGGAAAAGAAGTTGTCTGATCGTGTAACAATGTGTTCATCTTATCTGATTAGACACAATGTGGAGCCGTTTTTGGACAGGCTGGTTACTGGTGATGAAAAGTGGATTCTTTACAAGAATATTAAGAGAAAAAAAATCTTACTGAAAAACCCGGAAACATCATCAGAAACATTCCAAAACCAAAGTACCCATAAACAAAAAGTACTGTTTTTTTTGGGGGGGGGCGGAAAGGGCCCAGTGTACTAAGATTTACTGAAAAGGGGAAAAACCATAAATGCGGATCTGTACTGCAATCAGCTGGATAAATTGACTGCAGCTATCAAAGAAAAAAGGCTAGCATTAGCGTCCAGAAAAGGAATACTGTTTCACCACGATAATTCTCGCCCGCCTACTGCAATGGTGACACAACAAAAACTGAATGCGTTAGGATGGGAAGTCCTTAGTCACCCACCATATTCACCTGACAGTGCACCATCTGATTATTACCTATTCAGATCTCTGCAAAATTATCTAATGGGAAAAAAATTCAAGTCTTTTGAAAGTGTTCCTAAGGCAGTTGCTGACTATTTTAACTCCAAGGATGAGAACTTTTACAAAACAGAAATTCAAAAGTTACCTGAAAGATGGCAACAGGTTGTAACAAATAGCGGAACATACATAATTGATTAATATTAAAGACATATTTTTATAAATGAATTCAAATATTTTCTTTAAAATACGACAGAACTTTTCCTCCAACCCAATATAAATCTAATACATATCCTAAGTTGCGCTTTTGAGACATGAAAAACGCAATTTGAATTTCGTGAATCGGTACAGTAGAAGGGGAGATATAGAACTGTCCCATTTTTTTCACAGTGTACATAAGAGGAATGTAACACATATGGTAACAGGCATATAGAAATCTATAACGAATATTTTAAGGTAATATTAACTAGACTCCGGAGTCTTAATCACATTTTTGATTTTGTTGGTCCAAAAATTATATATAAAGCTTCTTCAGTTTGTGAACTGGTTTCTTTTGAAACTTTGCATATTTACCAAAGATATTAGTTGCAATCCAGATTTTCATAACATTTTTGGAATTCTAATATCTTACTTTTTTACTTTTCATTACTGTTCTGTTTAGTAAATAGTGCTAACATCGTTTTCGCTTTGCTCTGCCCACATCTCCTGACACAAAACTGCTACGCTTCTTCCATTTTTTGCAAAGATTTTGCAATCGGCCCAATAAAATGGTAGATATAGAACTGTCCCACTTTTTTTTTTTTTTTTTTTTTTTTTTTTTTTTTTTTTTTTTTTTTTTTTTTTTTTTTTTTACTGCACCTTTGTCCAAATATTGATGCTGAACCTATGTTAAGCTTTCTGAGGGACACCAGCTTGCAGATTTTCTGCCAATCAAATGTGCACACTACGTGTGCTGACAACTCGTTCTTGTGTGAAGCTAGCTCCATTAAAAAAAAGTGGCAGAAAATTGTGGATTATTCTTGGTCCTGTCAAGCATTTAATACAAGAACTTATCTAACAGGCATTACCATCTTCAGCTAAAAGTTGTACATTCTGTATGTGAAAAGAGTGCAAGTTTTCAGAAGCAGAGCCCTCCACATCATGTACAGAACACTGAGCTCAGCTGCAATCAGTCACACACTTGTGGACAAGGAAGTGTAAACCATTGTAGCATGTGTTATTGTATTTTAGGTGCATGCACATAGTGCAGTTCCACCAGATTACATTTTATTATCTTGAAGGACCACCATCTCTTGTAGTTGTTAGTTAATCTTAGTGAAGGTAGTGTATTATGGACAAGCCTCCATATGTACTCTTGGTATATCTGCTGAGCTAAGCATCTACTCCCACCTGATTGGCCATAAATCAAATGCTTATCAGCATATTTCTCATTTGTGTAGTTAATCAAATGAAACAGACAAGTAATTGCAATCTTTCATTGTCCACTTCTGCCCCAACACACACATTACATACTGCTGTATACATTAGACATGTAAGTGAAACTACAAACAAAATTATGGGTCAATCAACAATTACTTTTCATTTCCTCTTTATATCAGACTTTTCATGATTTTCACCAAATAAATGTAGTTTGCAATACCATATTCCATGGCAATTACTGTTCCTTTTGATGTTTACTCTCAGCCCTCGAAGTATATCACTGCATTAACAGAACACCTTCAATGAATTTATACAAATAACGTAACCATAAAAAAAAAAAAAAAAGGCTTAGCAAGAATTGCTTACCGAAACAAATACACTGCTGGCCAACCAAATTGCAACACCAAGAAAGACAAGAGATATCACAATAAAATTTATTTAGTAGGTAACATGTTGACCAAGTATCAAATGATTAAATTTATAGACTTCTGTGAAGTATGGTTCCTTCCAGAATCAGTAGCCAGAGTAGCCACTATTGTTAGAGATCACCGCTGTCACACACCTCGGTATTGATTCAAAGAGACTTTGGATGTGTTCTTGGGGTACAGCAGAAAGGAAGGACAACTGGCTCCAACACCTCGGATATGTAGCACTGGCTGTTTAAAGTACTGGTAATGCAAACTAGAGGAGTGCGAGAGTGATATCCAGTACCGCCCCATACCATAATACCCAGAGCAGGACCAGTGTGGTGGTACATAAAGCAGCTATTCAGCATCTTCTCTCCACGGTGTCTCCAGACTCGAATCCAACCATCGTAGTGTTGAAGACAGAAGCATGATTCGTCAGTAAAGACAATTTCATTCCATTCTGCCATCCAAATCCTTCTTTCATTGCACCACTGGCAGTGGAGAACCTGTGGTTCTGCATCAAGGGTAGACAAAGCAATGGACGTCTTGTGGACAGACCACTCTGCTGTAAACGGCATTGAATGGTACGCACAGACACTGGATGATGCGTTACAGACTGAATGTGTTGTGCTATGGTTCATGATGTGACTGAGTGATCTGTCACTGCTATGTGCACAATGTTCCTGTCATGACGTGAAGGACGAGGTGGATGCGATCGAACACGTCAGTCCATTGTACCCTCCTGCATCCAACGATCACATATCCGCATTACAATTGTTTTGTTTCGTCCAACACAATTACCAATTTCCCTGAAAGATAATCCACACTTTCGGTAGGCCACTCTCCTTTCTCTATCGAACTCGGATACTTGATCAAACGATGATCGTTGTTTACTATGAGGTATAATTGATCGTTTTTTTTTTTTGAAAAAAAAACCACAAACACAATTGCCGAACACTCCAAGCCTTAAATAGCACTTTGAAGTAGCTCCAGCGGGGAGTGTGATGTGCGTCTGTGCTGAAATTCTAATCATTTGCATATCTCACCTTCGCTAATGCACGTTGTAAATTTCATGTTATTTGCATGCTTCCTTCAGGGTGTTGCATTTATGGTGGCCATCAGTGTATTAATAAATGGCAAAATTCTGCTGCATTTATGGTGGCCAGCAGTGTATTAATAAATGGCAAAATTCTGCAACTGTTTAATCCTATATATAACTATAATCAAAATTCTGCAACTGTTTAATCTTATATATAACTATAATCAAACTCAGACTGGCTTCGAAATGCCGTATCAACTCAACAGTACAAACAACACATGAAGAAAAATAGATAATGGCACAAAGACTACTTCATATTTAATGCTTGATAGTACTTTAATTGAACTTTACATAAGGAAGATCAAAAACTTGAATAATATATAATTATAGGCTTGTAAATGAGATTCAAAGCAAAAAAAATACATACATCTTGCAGCTGTTTGCATTTCGTCAATTGTCTTTTCAATGATGGCAACTCATACATAATATTTCGCACCAGTAACTGTGCTGCTTCAGCTAAAGGTATCATAAATACAATATAAATTATTCTAGAACTTTACAGATTATAAATTCATTTACCATTTGAATATGTTGACATAATTACAAAAAATAATTTTAAAAATTACAAAAATCACCTAAATAAATATTGTCCTTTTCATACAATTTCACTATTTCCACCCAGTCCTTCATTCTTTGAGATGAATACTGTCCAAATATATTTTTCGTGGAAGATTCAGTTTCCTTGAGAAGTTCTACAATTCTGAGGCAATGGAAGTAATTGATATCTGAAAGGATTCAAGTATTAGCATAATGCAAAGCAAATATATGCAAAATTAAAAAATATATTTCCATTTTATCAAGAAAGCGTATATCAATTTTGTCATAAATCACATGATAATCAGAGCTGGTTTCAAGCACAGGGACACAAGCAGCTGCTTATTATGCCAATTTTTAAAAGACACCAACCAAGTTATTCTCACAAGTGATAATTTCACTTTAAATTTATTAATATGTTTAATATATACAGGCAATAATTGGGCTCCTAGACTAGAGCACTTCAAAATGCTATAACTGAAACTTGGTATTTCTATTATTATTATTTGGTATTTCTTGGTATTTCTATTAAGATGATTTGAATAAAAATAAAAGCCTTGAAAATTTTTCAAATATGAAATTGCTCCCCAGTTTCTGGAATAGCAGATCAGATTCTAAAAGCATTCTTACAATTCAAGTCTTAGCTATAAATGCTTCAATAACACTTGATGTTTTCTCCTTACATACCTGCCTTAACTGAATTATGGATTTCAGTACACCAAGGCAATCATTATTTTCAAACTTTTCCATCATACAAGTAAGGGGAAGAATGAAATGACTATGATATATACCTTAAAAAAAGACTTAATAAATAATTTAATTTCTTGTCAAATTTCTTTAGCTTTTCTTCACTAGCTAACAAGCAATGCAAAATATGCTGTTTTTCAACACACATGATTTTAATTATCATCAGGGTACTATTCTGTTATTGAGACCGGATTCAGAAATGTATGAATGTATGCATGTGTGCATGTATGTATATGCATATACATATATACATTCATACTTACATACATACATGCAAACATGAACACATATATCCATCCACACATTCATTCCTGAATCTGGTCCTGATAACAGAACAGTAGCATAATCAGTGACTTTTGGAAAAAATAAGTAAGTTAATTCAAATCAGTAATACTGATCTGATTAAAGTCATAGAATGGGAAATCAGAAAAGAATATTTTGAACGCTTTCCATGTAAGCCGCCCAGCTGGTATAGCGGTTAGGGAATCCTGAATGCAATAATGAAGGGCCCTGGTTCGAATCCCGGAGAAGGCATGCATGTAAAATTGTCTGTCCCTTCATAGGAGGTAGCGGTTGCTGCCTATTAGGTACCTCCACAATAAAATGGTCACCACTTCTGGCCTTAGTAGTGGCCAATGCCATTATAGGCAAGAGCCTGCCATTAATTAAAAAAAAAAAACTTTCCATGCAAAAGTAGGCATAATAATCAAAATTCTTGTGACTAAAACTAAATTTCTAAGAGCACAAATTACTATTTTTTTTAAGTAAAAGAATGCTATTATATTGTATGTTTCTATTTTAATTTATGAACAAAAGGAAACTACAATGAAAAGTATTTCTTTATTTCTAAAAGATTAAATTTTGTCTTAAAAGTAAAAAAAAAAAAAAATTATAAGTTTTTAATGCTGATATAATTCTCTACTTTGTAAATCTCTTGCTCAATAGTTCAGTAGAAAATGTAATAAATTTCTTCATAATGTTATTCTGCATTTAAATATATTTTAGTCTTGATTTTATTTTAATCATTTGATAACACTTTCTCACTTTTTGCTGAAATTCAGCAATTTAAAAAAAATAGTAATCAGATAAAACAAATAATCCAGACTTTTCATGCACATTGTTAATATAAATATTAAAAATTTCAGAATATTTCTTCAATTACTCGAGATATAAAAAGTTAAATAATTTAATGAATAATAAATAATTAAAACAGGAGAAATAAAGAAAAGTGCATTAAAAATTCCTAACTTAATTACCTTTTAAATGCTTTAATTTTTTTGAAAGCTTAGAAGATACTTTCTGATTATCTGTGCTTCCCCCTCCCCCAATTAAAATATTTAATAGAAATACTTTGTGTTTGGACAACTAAACCATGCCACATGCATATCATACACATGGACTGACATGCTAATTGGTATTTTCTGTATAAACAAGAATTATTTTTTAATACACTGGTTGTAAAAACTTAAAAATTGACCTATAATTTTAACTTTTTCTCATGAAATATTTTGCTTCTTAGAAAATACATTTTTTATTAATATTTATGAAGAAAACAGTACCTATGAGCTGAAAAAGATAGGAAACAAGTATTTCTTGCCAGTTGATAAAGTTAGCTATGAAATGGTGATACTTTTATGGGAGGGGGTAATCAGAAAATACCGATATAAAACTGTTAAAAATATCAAATATTGAAGAATTTAGGATTTCAAGGTAATCAAAATTTGCAAAAAAA
>KK114085.1:385842-430279 GCA_000611955.2 Stegodyphus mimosarum
TTTTTTTTTTTTGCTAATACTTTCTCTTTAATTCTGCAGATAGATATAATTTTTTACCTAGTTACAAAAATTTCATTGTTCAAGTCCTTTAATTGCTGCATCAAAAATGTCCACTAAATTATCAACCAAAATTTTTTTGCTTACAGTAATTTTTCTGTCACCTTCTTCAGTATCAAGAGTGACATTTTCTGGATAAGTATACTACAGCCATTTGTCTGTTGACTGATGCATTGCCATTGCAATGAAAATCTGTTATATTATCATCATTTATTACCAATTCTCCATATTTCTTTACAAGTTCCACTGACTGGGAAATTTTGCATTTTGTCTTTTGAAAATCTTCAAATTATGGGCTATCATCACAATGCTTAGCTAAAGTCTGCTATAGCCTATATTAAAATGGCAGTATCACAAGGTGGCCCATCCAATAAAATACAACATTAGATTAAATCTTTAAAATTTATTATATCATTATATATATAATAATTTATTATTTACATTTGTCCTATTATTAGGTGGACCAACCTTCACAGAAATTATTTGCATAATGAACCAATACATGGTTCCCTTCTCATTCCTACATTACATAGCATTCACCTGTCAATACATTCTGAACCAAAACATTTTCTTGTTTACGCTGTCTTAATTCAAAAATACTTAATTAGATTTCATGTTAATTAAAAATCCTGCTAAAACAGTATACCCTTTATTTCTGAAAGTGAAGAAACATGCTATCAGCAAACAATGAGTATTAAACTTGTGAAATATACAAACCACATTCCATACAGTGTTGAGAAGATGAGTGACAGAATATAATGACAATCATGCAACAACCATCCCACAGAAAAGAGAGAGCTTAAAATTCGCTAGCGCTAAGAGAGCTCTTTTTTTTAACATGATTAGTTTAAGTATCATAGGTTATTACAATCCAAAGGGTCATGGTTTCTTTCCTGACTCCTGCATAGCAGCTAAGAACATCAACCTTTACTGCAGCTATCTATTAATAAACATTGCCATAACTAACAATTAAAGCAGTATAGATCGAGAAAAAATGGTATTGATTACTAAGCAGAGATGGAAACACAAGATCAAGCCAGATAACCAAGATGAGTTATCAGTTTTAAGTATTAAAACTAATAATGACATACTTTCAGCAAGGCACTGTATTTCTGACCCAGATATAGCTCGCTACCCATCTACCCTTTTACTCACACACACACACAACCAACAGCATCACAGTAATGTTGATCATGCCCCAGGGTGCCAATTAAATGTGAATGCTCTGCTCCATAGCCTATAATGAAACATATACTAACAGATCGGGATCTCAAATCTACTTAATGGGCTTACTTATGTCTCTATGCCTGCAGTCTATCACATATCAAGCTTATTAAATGAATGGCTCCAGAAGACCCCCTCAATCCCACAAAAAAGATATTGCTTAAAATATACTTACACTAAGAGAGCTCTTTTAGCATGATTGGTTTAAGCATCAAGCTATGATCCAAAATGTTATGTATTTTCTACTAACCCACTTAGAAAAAATAAATAAGAACACCGACTTTCACTGGCATAATCTATTGGCAAATATCGCCATTAACAACAACTAAGCTGCAGAAACCCAAAAGGAAATTAAACTGATTAAAAAATGCAGATGACATTATGAGATGAGATCAGTAACATTTTAAAACTAAGGGCAACACACCTTCTACCACTAAGCCATAGTTATAATTATAATTCCAATAAACAGCTTAGTGGCAGGTCATCTTCTGTGAATGCTTTCAATGGCTGTGTTGAACCTTTTTAAGATCCTTTTCTTATTCTTATTTTTAACATTTAACATTTAATAAATAATCTTTGCTTACCTTTCTTGATGATTTTACAAGACGCTTGGAATTCTTTGCCATTTTGTTTTTCACACAAACTTTATTCTTCACAGCTATATACAACTAATAATGTTTACATTAGAACGTTCATTCTTTTTCTTTGTTGCCACTACACTTTTATCAAAAAATCCGCAATGCGGTAAAAAAAATCTAAAGAGCATAAAAAATGGAAAGCTGCGCCAGCTCGTGGCCAGCTACATAAACTGTAACATCCTCCCCCTCGATGAACTCTTGGTTCATCAAAGGATTGGATTCTGAAGTTATCTTAAACACTAAATGTTTTAATGTTCTACAAGTTTAAATGTTCATATACGCAGTGTTCGTAATTTAAGTTCACTGTGTTCAGTTCAAAGAGTTTAAGTCATTTCTAAGGGGTACAATAACTGCACAGGACGACGAAGATGAGTTCCATTAGCTAAACGGATAGTGCAAGCCCTTATTTTTCCATCTCGTCCTGGATGACACTCCTGTACAACTCCCATCTTCCATAATAATCTTGGTAATTTTTCTTCATGTACTAGAACTACAGATCCCTTCAAAAGATCTGTTACGGCATTACCTGTTTGAATTTGTTTTACGTTTCTAATTTCAAGTAAGTATTCCCTTTTCCATCTTTTCCAAAAACCTTCTAATAACCTTAGCCGGTATTTATATCGCCTTGTTAATTTTTCTTTAGTTGAATCAGGTTCAAGAATTTTGCCAGATGGTAAAGATGTCAATCTTCGCCCAACTAGAAAATGAGCTGGTGTCAGCGGTTCTGGTTCGCCGATTTCACTATAAACATAAGTTAGCGGGCGTGAATTTAATATTGCCTCAATTTCAATTAAAACTGTTTCCAGCTCTTCAAATTTAAGTGAAGCCTTCATGAGTATTTTCTTCAAACATGACTTGATAGATCTAACAAGCCTTTCCCAGAAACCGCCCCACCAGGCCGCCTTTTCCACATTGAATTTCCACTCAATACCTTTATTACCAAAATAATTTTGAACTTCTGTGTCCTTGATGGTATTCCATAATTTTTGTAAATCCTTGTCTGCTCTTTTGAATGTTTTTGCATTGTCTGAATATATTATTCGACATACTCCTCTTCTTGAAATAAATCTTCTAAAGGACAGAAGAAAATTGTTTGCTGTTTGGCTAGACACTAGTTCTAGATGCACTGCTCTTGTTACAGCGCATGTATACAGAGCAATATAAGCCTTCCCAGTTTCATCCTTTGCACTCATAGGACCAGCAAAATCAAGTCCCACAACTTCGAAGGGATTTGCCTCTCTTATTCTTTCGGTTGGTAAAGGAGCGATATCCTGACTTAGTGGCTTAGCTTTAAATCTGTAGCAAATCACACACTTGTTAATATTACTCTTAACACGCTGTCGACCCTTTAGTATCCAAAATTTTTCTCTAACTTGAGTTAAAGTTTCAGCTACACCAGCGTGTCCTTGCGTTTCGTGACAATCTTTAATAATATGGTCTGTCAAATGAGACTTCTCAGGTAATATTGCTGGATATGTTTGATTATAGCTTAACCCAGCATTTTGAAGTCTTCCACCTACTCTAAGTATTCCATTGGAGTCTACAAATGGATTTAATGTAAATATTTTCGAACTAGCTATGCTTTGGTTCATCATTAATTTCCTTATTTCTTCTCTAAAATTTTCTTCCTGAGTTTTCTTGATCCAGAAATTCTCTGCTTCAGTCATCTCTTCAGCCGTGACAGATCCAATTCTTCTTAGTTTTGGGTTTTTCACATTATTGATATATCTGAAAACATAAGATGTTATTCTGTATACTTTCTTTATGTCACTGAAGTTCTCGATAGGAATGATAGGTTCGCTGTTTTCAACAATACAGTTTGCTGTTAAGATTTCTTGTTTATTTCCCTTTCGTTTCTCAGAATTTGTTACTTTATCATGTTCATTAAATTTTCTCGAAGATATGGGCCAAAAGTTGTTATCTTTAACAAGCCAAGGTGGGCCATACCACCACATTTCATTTTTTGAAAGGGTTTCTACCTTCTGCCCTCTCGTCAATAAGTCCGAAGGATTTTCATGGCTGGGACAATAATTCCACCAATCTGGATCAGTTTTCTCTTGGATTTCTAGACACCTATTTCGTACAAATTGTTTCCATTTCGTAGGATCAGCCTTGACCCAATGTAGTACAATTTCTGAATCTGTCCACATATAAACCTTCATTTCTATGTTTTTTAACGAATGTCGAATGTATGTGATGAGTCGAGCTCCTATGACTGCTCCTAAAAGCTCTAGTCTAGGTAACGTAATCTTTTTTATGGGAGCAACTCTTGCTTTGGACATACCAAATGATGTTTTTGTTAGCTCATTTTCATTGTATCTCAAATATGCAACGGCACCATATCCGTTTTGGCTACTATCTGTAAAACAGTGCAACTGAATATTCGACAGATTATTTTTTGATTGACTGTTGAAATAATGCCTTGGAATTTCAACAATTTTTAATTTAGGAATTTCATTATACCAGGTTTTAAATCGTTTCTGCAATTCTTGATCAAGTGGTGCATCCCATTGGTATCCCCTTTGCCAACATTCTTGCATCATCATTTTAGCTGCAACAACAAAGGGAGATATGAACCCGATAGGATCGTATAGTTCGCCTGCAACTTGAAGAATCTTCCGTTTTGTTATTTCCTCAGCCGGATCTTTTAGTAATTCATCTTTGATTCGAAATTTCAGTATATCTGCTTCATAATTCCAAATATATCCTAGCAAAGTGCTATTCATTCTGTCTCCATTAAACTTCGTATTTTCAGCTGCATTCCAAATCGCATGTAATTGGGCGTTATTGCTCCTCCACTTTCTCATATTGAAACTAGCAAGCATCATAATCCTTTTCACATCTTTATAAATTTCTGCAGCTTCTTCTTCATTATCTGTACCATGAATCAAATCATCTACGTAAATATTTTCTTCAAGAAGCTGACAGATCTTCGAATATTGTGATTTCAACTTTCTTGCGTGATGCTTTATTGTTGCTGCTAGTAAAAAGGGGCTACAGGTTGCTCCGAATATTACACGCGTCATTCTTAAAATCGTCGGTTGCTCCTTTTCTTTTGCAGTCCAAAGAAATCTTACTGCATTTCTGTCCTCAG
Source organism: Stegodyphus mimosarum (assembly GCA_000611955.2). Classification (NCBI taxonomy): domain Eukaryota; kingdom Metazoa; phylum Arthropoda; class Arachnida; order Araneae; family Eresidae; genus Stegodyphus; species Stegodyphus mimosarum. The sequence continues at coordinate 390,856 of KK114085.1, forward strand.
GCTTCAACAGAATTTGTAGAAAAGCAGCTTCAATATCTGCAGCAAATGCTATTTTGTGTTGACGAAATTTAATTAGCAAATCTAATAATTCAGGGTTTAAATTTGGTCCTGAATGTAAGCAATCATTTAAAGATAGACTATCACGAGTATGTGAGGAAGCATCAAATACGACCCTTAATTTCGTAGAATCGTGATCTTCTCTGATTACGCAATGGTGTGGCAAATAATAGATGTTTTCTGCAGAATTCTTTGGAGCCTTTTCAACTATTCCTTTATTTAGATAATCTTCAATTACCCTTGAATACTTGTCATAAATTTCAGGATTTTTCTTAAACCTTCTAAGTAAACTGCTCCATCTGTTTAAGGCGATGTTATAATTACTACCCATTTTATTGACGTTGTCCTTCCAAGGTAATGAAACTTCATACCGATTGGTTTTATATTCAATAGTTTCTTCAAATCTCCGAATAACTTCAGTGTCATTTTCATTTGTTTGACAGTCAAGTATTCCAATTGCATCTAAATCCCATAGCCTTTTTAAAGCTGCACTAGTTTCAAAATCAGGTGCATGTGAAATATTCTCAACAACATTCATTACCGTAATTCCGGAACGAAGTGTGGAAACATTACTTAATGCTTCAGTCCCACTTATAGTGTAACCAAATAACGTTTCAGAGGCAACAAGACCCTTTGATAATCTTTTAACCTTCCCAGTGACTATTTTCCAGTAAAAATCATTACCAATTAATACTGATATTTGAGAGTTATGGCCATCTATATTTGTAGCATCAGCAAGTCTTATCGAATTTTCCATACAATAATTAAGTATTTCCTTTCCTGGCATACCAATAACAGCTTGGTTAATTTCTGGAGTTTCAAGAGCTTCAATTATTATTTTCCCAGGTCCGCATATATCTTTAAGTATAACCTTAACCTTTTTTAGCCTTTTAACTATAGCCTCAGTAGAGCCGAATGTGTAAATCTGAAGTTCTTCTTCCCCCACAACACTTAATTTCAATTGTTTTGATACTTTTGTCAGAATGAAAGATTTATGAGAGGCAGAATCAAAAATGAGTCTTACATTTTTTCTTCTATTCTGACCTAAAGCTACTGCATTTGCAGTTTGTAAATAAACCCTTTTTTTGTTATCTCTTTCGGAAATTGACGCTACCACTGTGTCTGTTTTAAACTCACCTTTATTTTCCCGTTTATTTTCAAATTTATTATCATGTAAAATAGTATTATGCCTTAACGAACATAAATCACAGCGTATATCTGAGTTGCAACGGGCTGACGTATGAGCCTTACGAAAACATAAATAGCATCTCCCAGCCAGTTTTAATTTCTTTCTTTTCTCCTCAATTGGAATTGCGCAATTTGAAGTAGAATGCTTCAACGATTCATTTTCTATCTTCCCACAAAATATACAGTCGGCTGTTGATGTATTCGTATTCAACGACGCAACTGCTGGGACAAAATGTTTGTTTTTGAAGGCAGTATGATATTTTTCACCTTTAAAAAGATCTCGCGATTGGTGTTTATTTTGTTCGGTTCTTATGTTAAACTCGGAATGATTTGGCGATGTTTGGAAAAATGTTCGCTCTCTGCTTTCAACTTCTTTCTTCAGAAATTTCAAAATGTTAGTCACTGTGGTTTCTGTGTCAGGAGTTAACGATCGATTGAACTCTAAAACCAATTCGCTAGGAAGTATTCTCATTAACAGCGGGCATAACAAATAGCTGTAAGAATTCGAAGTAACGTTAAGGGAATCCAGGCTTCTAATTTCAATTTCTAAACTATCATAAAGATTACGTAACATTTTAATATCATCCATTCTTTTTACTGGCTTTAAATTCAGCAGACGATTCATATGTGCGTTTATTAGAATTTCCTTTCTACCAAACCTTTCTTTCAGAATATTTATTGCCTTAGCGTAATTTTCGGCAACTAACGGTAATCCCTTTATTGACATTAAAGCTGTGTCCGTTAATAAAGATTTGAGGTAATTAAATTTGTCTACATCCTTTAAAGCAGAGTTATTATGTATAGCAGATTCGTATTGAGCCCAAAAACTTTGAAATTCACATATTTCGCCTTTAAATTTATTTATGGTTAGTTTCGGAAGTTTAGCGCCATTTGTATTTGTGTTCTCTACCGTATCTATAGTAGAAGAATTAGATGGCATCTCATTTAATTTAACATATTTTCTATTTCTAAATATTCTATTAATCTTCGATTTACACAAGGTGATTTTATTTTTATATTCCAAGCTATCCTGTATTTCGGTGTCATACTCTTTTTCGTCTGTTATGACAGATTCAATTTCATTGTTCAATATTAATATAGCGTTTTCATTTTCATTTAAGATGGATAAGTCGTCTTCTAATAAATCAAATTTAATATTTTCCGATTCAATTTCCTTTTCCATTTTAGCTATCAGTCTTGTTACTGATGCTCTTAGCATTCCTCGCTTCTTTTTTAATGCTTTTAACTTATCCATCTTAATATTCGATATTCAATCACTAATGAAACAATAATAAATACTTAAATCATAATATATCTAAAGATCACTGTTATCCCGGGTTTCGGCACCATGTTGAACCTTTTTAAGGTCCTTTTCTTATTCTTATTTTTAACATTTAACATTTAATAAATAATCTTTGCTTACCTTTCTTGATGATTTTACAAGACGCTTGGAATTCTTTGCCATTTTGTTTTTCACACAAACTTTATTCTTCACAGCTATATACAACTAATAATGTTTACATTAGAACGTTCATTCTTTTTCTTTGTTGCCACTACACTTTTATCAAAAAATCCGCAATGCGGTAAAAAAAATCTAAAGAGCATAAAAAATGGAAAGCTGCGCCAGCTCGTGGCCAGCTATATAAACTGTAACAGGCTGTCAGCATACAAATACAAGCATACTCAAAAATTAAGGTAATCAATCACTTATACAAATCACAGTCAAACTGTAAAAAATCAACCAAATTATCAAAAACTGTATTCTTGCTGGATTTCAAAAGTTCTTTATTACAATTACATAAATTCTTCTAGAAGTTCTTGATGATCAGTTCATGAGTTATAAAAGAGACATAGGCATCACTCACAACTTCAAAACTGAACAGCATAATGAATGCATACTGACTTACTTCAAATTGAAAAATTCAAGTGACTTCAATCAAGAAGATAAGTGCACAGTGCTTGGTGACCAATATGGAACTTTTCCTTCATGGAAAAGCCATAGCATATGAGGTTACTTGTACTGAGAAATTTTAAAAAAAAAAAGATGGCTAAAATGCTCACACAGAGTATGATCCTACATAACAACATTTGACTGTACATCTCATTTAGTCTTTTAGCCAGAAATAAATGTATTATCCTCTTTAAACCAGAACTAACACCAAGAGATTTTAACCTTTTTCAGTACTTGCACATTGACGTAATCACTTTTGGCACAATTTGATAATTTTTTACAGATGAAAAAGAATAATAAAATGAGTCCTCCTTCAATTCAACTACAAAAAATATCATAAACATTATTACATAAATATTTCACACTCTAATCAGGTATTTATTCTAAAAAATTAAACAATAAATTTACTTACAAGGTGACTTTTATTTATTTTTATTTTATTTCATGGTGATTGCTTTAACAATGGATTCAAAACAATTCTTTCCTTTAGTGACTTTGTGACAAAATACTGTATTACAGAAGAAATTTTACCACAATTTCTTCTAGTGCTGGCAAATTCCACAAGCACTCATTTTAAACCTGAGTTTAATGTAGAAAATATATCCCGAGTTATCTATAGAACTACAAAAAAAAAAAAAAAAAAAAAAAAAAAAAAAAAAAAAAAAAAAGCCTACGAAAGTTGCTTGACTAAAGAATCATTATGATTATGGCTATTAGAATTTGGCCCATTCTGAAAATCTGGCCACTTCAACTAAGGTGATTGCGATAATACTTAAGCATCCCTTTTTCTGTATTTAAAAATGTTCCTTGCTGGGCAAAAATTTGACAACAAAACAGCAAAGAATGAAACGAGTCATTGATTGAATGAACACGCAACAAATATCTTTGGCACAGAGATTCATAAACAGGTGTTAACACAAATGCCTTAATAACGTCAAAGAAAAATTCATATTTATTCTGAAAAACAGTTTAAAGAACAGACAGCAAAATAATAAATATTTTTAAAAATTTGTTTTTCTTTTCTTTGCAGTGAAACAGAACTTACTTTTTCAAAGTACTTTTTTCAGGTATTATATTCAATTTTTGCAATAGTTATCAAACACTTTTTTTTATAAAATAAAGATAAAGGCAAGCATATATTTATTTTTCTATATGAAATACAAATCAAAAGAATACAATTAATAACAGTAAACTTTATACACGCCTTTTATCAAAGTATTTACTTACATGTTCCAGCTAATAAATTAGCTATTTCATCCACAGCTGGCATATCTTGAATGGCATTGTTAATATTCTGACGAACAACTAGTACATTCTTTTGCCAATCACTGGGACAAATTCTTCGACTAACCAGCCAATCTAAAAAAAAGTTTTAAAAATTAGTGCCTTAAGTATTCACAGTGAAACACTATGTATTTACCTCATAAAATATCATTTATCCCTGAGACTAATAATTACATATTTCATAAAATATAACAATAAATGCAAAAGGCACTAAGTGTCACAAAATAAAATTGCAAAATAACAGAAAATAAAATTACTGCATTACACATAAGATAACTTTGCACTGACTATAAGCCAATTTTGTAATGCGGTACGAAGTCAGAGATCCATAATTGTCGGTACCTCAGGGATTCCGGATTTTAGATCATGAGTAAGATAAGTTTGGTTTATATGATTAAGGCAAAACACTCGAGTACTATCTGCCTAAAGGCATGGATGCCCTCATAGAGGACTTTCTGAGGGAAGCTGACATGTATACTCGTATGTTACATGGGGAAAACCACAAAAAAACCCATGCAGCCAACCCACTCACAAATTCAAACCTTGGACTAAACTACTAGTGTTCAGCGACTTAACCGCAAGGCTGTTGGTAGGCTAGAAGTGAGATAAATTCCAGATTTTAGATGATATGTAGACATAGTAATATTAGGGTTTCACTTATTGTTTTGATCTAATACAATATAAATTCTGCGTTCTAACAGGGCTGGTGTCCCACACTGGGTAGCAAAAGTTTCAGAATTTAGGAACTAGAGGAGAATCAAGCAGCAATAATTTTTTAAATTTAGGTGAGGCACTCAGCATCAGAATTTAGGAGCAGCAAAATTTTTACAATTTAAAGCCTGCAGAGATTGCACAAGGTAACAAAATGCTTAGTGCTGACCCTGCCTCCCTACACACATAACCACATTGAGGTTGAAACTGTGATCCCAGCCATTATCAGTATAAGGTTAATCAATGTATTGTTATTTACTATGATCCCACTCCTTAACCAGCAGGTATTTGAAAGTGACATGCATGAATTTGAGTCACTAGGAGAAAATTCGGATCTACTACACACCTTCTTTTTGCTATGTATTATATTCTCAATTCCTAGAGTTCAGAGGAGGGGATAGGAATTTTTTTAATTAATTATTATTTTTTTTTGGCTGGTGGCCCATAGGTTTCAGATATTAAACGTCTGGATTTTGAACATTGTACTGTATTAAGATTGTTCTGACAAAGCAAAATAAATGCTATTTTCTTATAATAAATTTTGTACAAACTCATTTTGAAGTATGACAATAGCCATGATGAAGCACTGTCATCATTAGAATTTTTATCAGAGCAAGAAACATGCAAAATGAGCAATCCCATAGCCAGAATTTGAGCTTCAGACCTTCCAATGCTAGCTGTATGCACTTCCAATTATACAATAAAGGCATACAGTAAGAAGTGAGAAAATACTATCACTATAAATTGGTTTTGCTTTAGTAAGATAGCAACATCCTACAGATTCATAATTAGAAATGCCAGAGCTTAATGAAAACAATCTTGTACAAACTAATTTATTTTTATCAGAGCAAGAAACATGCAAAATGAGCAATCCCATACATCAGACTTCCTGATGCTAGCCAGGTATGCTTCAAATTATACCACGAAGGCCTACAAAGGGAGAGAATATAATAAATTGGCTTTATTTTATTAAGATAACAACATCGCACAAATTCATAACAAGAAATGCAATAGCCTAATGAAAACAATCTCCAACTCCAGTAATCTTCTGAGAGACCCTCAGTACCCACTTGTCTCATTTTTGTTAAGGAAAATAGGTTTATAGTGAATTACAAGTTAATCTGGAGATTACCTAAGATCTGAAGACTTAGGCCCACCTCTTATGGATTCGAGATGCTTTGCTTTCTCAACTGCGCACAATGGATTGGTAATAATTGACATGATGTAATTAGTTCTATTTATATATAACTATACCATATCCATTCTTATAATTATTTTGATTATATCATATCTATTCTGCATTGAAATGTCTTTCTACATTTCAATGCATCTGTATTCATTATTCATATACCACAAGCTGCTCCATGTATATTGGAACATGCTGCTCAATGCACATCAGCTTTAACATGCTCCTCAGTACAAAAAGGCTGGCATGAACCACAGCTCGGACACTATGAGAACATCATGGTAGCACAGCACTTAAAGCAGAAAATTCATCCCCTGATTACATAAAAATTGCAAGTGTACTTTTAGCCTAATATTTTAGGCTCGAAGTTAATAAACAATAGTTAATAAACAATCTAAGTTAATAAACAAGAAACCTAAGTGAACAATTTTATGCTATTCATTATTCAAGGAAAATGAAAGGTGAAATTTTAAAAAGTATATATTACTTTACAGTTAAATTACCTTCAGGAACAAACAGCAGAAAACTATTTATTTGTATCAACATTCACATTTCTTATCAAATCAGCCTAAAATAAATAAGGCTATTTTTCAGAGAATTTTTACCATGTCCCTAATTTATTTCTGCAGATTTCAGGATCTAGTTAACATGAGAACTATCTCATAGCTCATAAATTACACATACTCCTGAAAACTAGGAAATTTGAAGGCAGAAGCTTTAATAAGTTAACAGTAAACATATGTTCACCAAACTATTTATTGAAAAAGAATATTAAAAATTTAAAGGAATACATATAATAATTTACCAAGTAATTTATTTAGATGTATATCAATTGGAATATCCTGTTCATTCTGGAAGAGAAAAGGATATAAATACATATGTCAAAACAGTAGTAGAAAACATATAAAACATATCAATCAGCAGAAGATTAGTTAGAAATATAATATATAAAGTACCAAAATTAAAATGCTGATTTAAAAGGCAAAGATTTATTAATAAACTTTTTTTAATACCAAACTACATGGTAAAAGTTTACAATTGGGTGCCATTTGTTTCTTTGGTGATTCTTTTTTAAGCCAAGATCGGCACCCAAAGGCACAATTTCAAGATGACCACTTCACAAAACCAAAATAAGAAGTCAATAAACTTGGTATCCATGTGAACATCAATTTATTTTCACTTAAAAAAAATCCCAGAATTGCACAATCTAGGCATTGTGCACTGCCTTAACTTTGTCCAGGTATACATCGATTTATTTTCATTTAAAAAAAAAATCAGGAAGCTAAAACAAAATTAAACTATCATGGTAATCAGAAATGGAGTTTCATCGCCAAAACTGAACAAAATTTGTCGCTAATCGAAGGGGCATCCAATTTTACAATAAAGCCAATTACATATATAAAACAACAGAAAGTTTTAGGACTAAGTTCTACAAAACTGAATGTTGAAGAAAACACATTTTTACTTCTTAGCATTCAACATAGATACAACTATTCAATTTTCTTCATAGAATTCATCTTTTGGTTTGATTTTATGTGGCAAAGCACTCAAGGGCTATCTGCCTAAGGGAAGAAATGCTTGGGCAAAGGACTTCATGAGTGAAACTGACTTACATTTACTTTAAACATGGAGAACTCTTATGCAGCCACATGAGTTGTGCATGATGTCACAACTGTCTGAATTTTTTTTAGCAAAAAACAGACATGTGTGTACATGGGGAGAATAATAGTCTAAAAAACTGAGATGTGTGAGTCTTGCATGGATAAAGAAGAATATAGCAAAATATGTAGCATCTGATAAATCAATAAAATAGATGTAAAGATACTCAAATAGACGTTTCTCTCCGAAGTTAGACATGAGCTCACAAAGGTTTTCCAAATTTGGCAGTGAGTTCACGAACTTTTAGTCAGAATAGAAATAATCAAAGTGCAAAATCCTATCAACTGTTTGGCAAGGTTATTGGAATTTGTTTCAAATATTAGTAATAAAACTTTGCAGACACACTTTGCATGTATAAGATACGGAATATTTTGAAAGCTCCAAGAAATGTTTAAAAAAAATTACTAAAATTTCCTAATTTCAAAATATTAAAAGATATTCATAACAAATAAAATGATTTAAAGTGCCTATCATTGTTTGAGATTTTGTACTGCATGTGTCTTTTTTGCAATAATCATATGGAACATGAAAATGTAATATACAATAAAATTCTGATGTTTAATTTGGAAAACTAAAATTTATAAAGATTACAAATGATATTTAAATATTTTAACATGCATCACAGCATTTAAAAACAAAAAATTCATCCCTGAGTGCATACAGATTGCAAGTACACTTGTATTTGTAAGGTTGTTAAAAACTCCCCTACAGATATTTGGATTAGATTAAAAATCTATACTAGTATATCACTGCATTTTTATTTATTTTATATATTTTCCAAGAAATCTGATTGGAAATAAATGTTCACAGTTCTTAGTCCCCAAACCATTTCTGATGAACTATATGTGTCAAAACATTTAAATACCGTAATAAATTATGAATGGTTCTGCTAATTTATATAAACAAAGACTTCTAATTCTGCACACAGAAATACAGTAAAATTAAGTAGCCTGAATGCACTTGAGTGCTTGAGGTTATGTTAGGTTATCTGAATACACCAAAGCACATGACAGCTACCTGCCTAAGGGGTGGAATGCCTTTGTGGAGCACAATCTAAGGAAAACTATCTCATATTCACATTATATACTTGTGACTTTGAGAAATAATATTAAGTGTAAAATAAGGGCTTAACACTCTTTAAATATTTAAATTACAATTACAGTTATACTTAGTCTCTCTTCATGTTTGGTATGTATGTATACACAAACATATATACACATGTACATACATCAACACATACATTTATTTCTGAATCCAGTCCTGATAACAGAAGAGTACCCCATCTTTTCCTCTAGCACAGGAATCCCACCACATTTTTCTTGCATTGACCCATTTTTAAAAAATGCTTTATTGATCCCATTACAATTTTTTTTTTCATAATATACAGCATACAACAATTTCACAGAAATAACTTGATAACTACGAATATAAGCAAAAGTTTTGAAAAACAATTTTATAAGATTTATTAATAATTATTTTTATTTTACAAACATAAACAAGTTTCCAGAAACAAAGTCACATATTCTAATAGTACGAAAGTTCAGTTTAAGTAATGTGATAGCTGCACTTAATGTATTGATGCAATTTGTTTTAATGTTCGATACAGAATTGCTAAATTCAGTTTTTAAATCATCTCATTCAAAAATATTCAACCTGCTTCTTGTTTAAATTAGCAAATTACTGATTTCACTTAAGCCTGCATCAGTTAAGAAAAGGGAAATGCCAGTAATGTTGCTTCAGTAACAACTTTTATTTTGGATTATCTCTCGGATGACTTATAAATTCCAAAATATAGCATATCTATGCATTTTGAACATGACTCCTGCTGGAACAACCTCTTTTAATTCAATCAATTCTTCTTGCATCACATGATCAATGTCAGAAATACTGTAGTTTGATGTTCTATAAGCCATGCTGATACATTCAAATTTTCAATGTCTTAGAAGTGAACATTAAAAAATTTTTAAATATTGAAAATGGCTTGTAAATAAGAATATATCTTTTGAGTAAATATAATCCTTTTCAATAACTCACAATCACATTCAGTTATCAAAGCCAATAAGTCACATTATGTTATCAAAGTTATAAGGAAATTTCAGAAAGACAAATTGAAGTTAATCATTCTAGCTTCAATGAGATTGATATCTCTTCCTTGCACTTATTTTGTGCGGTGTTTAAAAACGAATATATATCAGCCTTAAACAATTAATTATCAATTTTATTCATAAATTTTGTTCCATAAGCAATGGAATTTTGATTATTATCAATCCTTGGTGCATATTCAGCTATCCACCCCACAATCAACACTTTAATCAGCATTCACCCCGTTAAGAATTTCATTGACTCCCAGAAGGTCAATACATTATATCTGGTTTTAATTCAAATAGAAAATATTTATTAATAAAGCTTTTCAAAACAGTTACATTACTTTGATTAATTACTACATTTCCATATGTTACGCATTATTACATTTGAATAATACATTTTTATCTTTCGTATATAAATTTTTAAAATACCTTTACTGAATACATTTAAAATGTACTTACAGTCATATTGTGAAAATTAAAAAGTAAAAAAAAAAACTTTTAATTTTGATTCTTCAGGTAATTGCAATGTACTTCGAAATTTTAATATACAAGAGACTTAACACCTGATATTTATAGATTAAAATAAATTTTATGCTTGGATGCTAATTTCTCTTTCATCTACTTTTAGCTTTTTTTTAGCTACTGAAATTATAAAATCCGTATTCTGAACCGAATATTGCAGTTTTGTTTACGACAGCTAAGTACACGTGAACAATCCGGTGCATTCTACTTTTCTATTGGCCAACTATCTTACAGCAGGGTTATCATAATGCTCAGCGAAAAATAAAATACATATTTGACGGATACAATTACAAAAAATTATTCACTGTTACAAAAAGTGAGAACAGTTCCGTTTCAAATGCAAAAATAAATGACAAAAATCTATCTCTGTTTGAATAGAATTCAAATAAGAAGAATGAAAAGACTAATATTTAAATAGTACGATAACAAATCTTCTAAATGCATTCAATTAGTAATATTTGGGTTGGAACTATAAACTTGTCAGTGTGAGTCATGCTTATTGTGCTCGCACACTAAAAATATGTAGCAAAAGAACACGCCTAATAACTGAATGATAAAGCATATAATAATGAATGACAGGAATTAGCATGTTAGTAAGTTTGCCGAACTATAATTTCGTAACTTTAGAACAAGGATTCTCAACTAGAGGAAATTCTCCCAAGGGGAATTTTGTAGTTTTAAGTTGAATGCGATCATCCCGCAATACCAAATTTACAGGCATTCGTTTTATAATTGGCATGTCTTAAAACGACGCCTCTGGTAGTAAACTTTAATCACCAGGTGTGAAGTGCTTGGAATACACACGCACATTCTTGATGAAACAGCTTTTCCAATCTGTAGAGCTGTAACGCATTCCTCTCTTTGGCTAAGAAGGACGTTAAAATCCAAACAAGACTATCTTAACCTAATCTTTAGATTTGGCTCGCTGAGGCACAAAACAATTAATAGCATATTTTTTATTACACGTCATTTTCGAAAAACTTACTTTTATGCTACATAAGAACAGATTGCCAGCATTCACATCAGCAGTATGCATACAAACAGCATTGAGCTCTGTGTTGGGTTTCATATGACATGTAGTTTGTATTTTATACATACTTTCATTTAATTTTATTTACTTAGTGCCGTTTGGCGACTAATAATTATAGTGTGGTTTTGTTTCTTGGTAGTGGCAACAAAACAACTTCAAGAAATAAAAAGAGTATGTCTGTGGTAGGTAGGTAGGATTATTAAAAGAATTTTTTGCTATTTACATGAATGTTGTACTTAATTAAGATCGTACCTAATTTTCAGCAATAATGAATATTTTAGAATTTATTTATTAGTTTCTAGAGTCCGTTATACGCTGACAGCATAATAGTTTTATTTTGACGGGTAAACGAACACTCTCATCTCGGCGCTATTTTTTGTTTTAGAGACGTTGTTTCCAATATTAAACCATAGCTTTCATGTATATATTAAAATATATCTTTGACGTAGAAATTTGTAGGTATTAATTTAAAAAATATAAATGTCTTCAAGGATTCTTATCAGTTCCGTTCAAAGATTCTGTCATAAGATTTCCGATCAATAATCTCGTGTTCTTGATTTCCTTTTAAATTATCTCGTGTAAATTTCCAAATTTCTTCAAAGGCAAGAAAAAGGCTAGTTTTAACGCCATATTAAATAGAAAAAAAAGGGGGGGAGTGCATTCATTATTTTCCAGTTTTATTTGACTTGTACTGTTACAAAATATTTGGTAAAAATACATTTATGGGTGCCCCTTGGCAAAAATTGGCGGTACATGGACATCGAGTTTGTGCAATTCTTTGACTTGTTATTTTTGCTCTGAAAATCGCCGCTACACAAAGCCAAAGTCAAAGGAACAGCCAATTCTACACCAAACAAAAAATATATAACTTCAATAAACTATATTTTAAATCAAACAATTAAATAACATAAAAAAGGAAATTCGTCTTAGCATCTACACAAAGGAAATATCCACTTACCTTATGTAGAAATTTCAGTGTCTTCAGTCAAACAAAATTCCTTAATAGCATCCAAAAACGTCCTAAAATTTTCTGAACCAGAATCTGTATACTGGCATCGGCACAGAAATTCACAGAGCTATCCTTCGTAGTGCTGGTATCCTCCGACTTTTGACCATATGCATTTCTTTCCTACAAACAAGACACTTATAATGGCTACTGAGTAAAACCTTCATTTACACGCCAATTAATGCTTTTTTTCCCTTTCATTCTAAATCGTACAGAAATTCAAATTAATCTTACCACATTCATCAATTTTACCGCGTAAACTACAAAATAACCAACATACTTCCTAAACAACATCCAGCATACGAGAGCAGTCTGATAAATACTTAGCCTCACCGTCCGATGGCGCCACTATCATAAGAGAAATTTATTATCGTGTAGTAAATCCTTGTAGATGGCTGCTGTCAAAATTTCAGCCATATTTGATTTGTAGTTTTGTTTTGACCGCGTGTAGAAGCGGGCGTGTCCTCGGATTTTAGAAAAATGGAAAAAGAGCAATATTGGTCGGTGATTCGATTGTTGTTTTTGGAAGGGAAATCGTGCAGCGAAATCAAAGAGCACTTGGATATTGTGTATGGTGACTCTTCTCCTTCAATGGCGACTGTCAAAAATTGGTTTAACGAGTTTCAACGTGGTCCAGTTTTTGATGAGCCACGCCCAGGTGCCCCCAAAACGGCTTCAACGGAGGATAACATGACAAAAGTCCACAATCTCGTATTGGCAGACTGCCGATTGAGAATGCACGAGATAGCTGAGACAGTAGGCATCTCAAAAGACTGCGTGGGTCATATCCTGCATGAAATATTGGGCATGAGAAAGCTGTCGGCTCGATGGGTGCCACGTTTGCTCACTCCAGACAAGTGCATCCGGGAGACCACTTCAGAGCAGTGTTTGATACTGTTTAAGTGCAATCTGAAGGAGTTTCTGTGTTGTTTCGTGACCGTTGACGAAACATGGATTCACTGGTACACACCAGAGACCAAGGAACAGTCGAAACAGTGGACTTTACCCGGCGTATGTGCTCCGAAGGCGAAGACTGTCCCATCGGCCGGAAAGGTGATGGTCACCGTTTTCTGGGATTCATAAGGTGTGATCTGCATCGACTACCTGGAGAAGGACAAAACGGTCACAGGGCTTTACTATGCCGAACTATTGGGCCGATTCGACCTCAAATTGCAGAAAAAACGGCTCCATTTGGCAAAGAAAAAAGTGTGCTCTTCCACCATGACAATGCACCGGCTCACACCTCCACTGTCGCCACAGCCAAATTGGTCGCATTAGGCTATGAGCAGCTGCCCCATCCACTGTATTCTCCAGATTTGGCCCCGTGTGACTTCTTTTTGTTTCCAAACTTGAAAAAGTCACTCACCAGGCAGAAATTTGAGTCGAATGAGGATGTTATCGCCGCCACGGAGACCTACTTTGCAGACCTCCAGAAAACGTATTTTTCAGACGGGTTAAAGAAGTTTGAGCATCGCTGGGTCAAGTGTATCGAGTTGAAAGGAGACTATATTGAGAAATAAATCGTCACTTTTCCAAAATTTCCTTTTATAGGCCAAGTACTTATCGGACTGCTCTTGTACAAGCTCTTACAAATCTTTTCCCATCATTAAAATTCACTGCAATCATGCAAGCAATTACATCATAGTGTGGTTTCCATAACGTTTAACTGCTTGGGTTACCATAAATGGAACAACTTGGCAGTAAATGAAACAATAACTTAGCAATAATCCAAAGGGCACCCTTAAATATACTATAACCAATATTTGCATGCCCACTGGACTACTAAGTTTAGAAAGTAGACAGCTCTGCCAGTTACACAGTAATGTAAGTGCGAATCATTTTTTGAACATCTGGCTAGCATGCAAAAAAGACAGAATTTTCTTAATGTCGACAGCTGAATAATCACTGGAAAATGATATCATCTGCAATAACAGGAGTTAAAAGCTTTATAAATATTTATCTCGAGAAAAAAATTCTAACTTCCGAAACTGCTGTGTAAAAGAGTGGCTTAACAAGTTATTCTTTGGTGAGAAAAGCCTAAGGAGGTTATAATAAAAATTTAGCTCTTTAGTATGGTCGTTCCAAAATTATAATCTTTGTGTATATTGTATATAAATATAGGTTTTCATCTAATTTATCAGGTGGCTTTAAATGGCAGAGCATAATTTCTTTAGTATCAGTATCGCATTAAAAAGTATCAGAAATCGTATTATGTATTTCATAAAATGTTTTAGTGATTGGGGCTATGTTAAACAGTACTTCACTATATTTATGTTCATATAGAAAAGTTGTTCTTTGTGTAAGAGCAATGTATAATTGCTATGTACTGTTATACTTTTTAATAAAAAGATTGAAATTGTGTGGCAATCTCAGAGGTTTAATGAGTATTAATAAATGCTGTAATATTATAACTAATAAACACATCTTGACCTTAGTCAATAATTTCAGATTGGTACTGAAAGTTTCTTTTTTCTTTTGTTTAGAATTACAAATTATTCCTGACTTGCTTATTTTCCTGATAGCTTATAAACATCAAATGAATCTAAGTATATACATTTTAAAATTTGAGTGTTACCTTAATAACCAAAAATTGGAAAAGAGAGAAGTGACATCTAATGCACGTTTAATTTAAATATCTGTATAGAAATTATCCTCAATTTAACACTGATGATAGAAATCAGATAATTTTGAATACTAATGTGTAGTTTTTACTCATGAAATTTACAATGTGCACTTCCTTAAGCTTTGGCTGCTCACATCACTAATCACTCTAAGCATAATATATGATATGAAAGCTGAATTCCGTATACTTATCATAGGAAGAACAAATCATATGACAATGAAGTAGCAATAGCTTCATGTTTTACCAGAGAACAAATTTTTTACATAACAAAAATGAGTTCAGCGATGTGCTGATATCTTAATATTGTTTCGTGTGTACAAGTTTGTTATAGATTGAATGCACAAGTTTTTAAAAAGTTAATAAAATTTATTCTTTTCACAAGAAATAAAACAAAATACTGAAATATTTCCTCAGCGATATTCGTACAATATCACAATATCTCAACATTAACCCTTTGAGGGGCGGTATATAAAAGAATTTAATTTGTGGTAAAATTTTGCATGAATTGTACCTTATGGACCCTAAGAACACAAAATTAAGGCTGAAAAAAAATCTACAGTGAAATCCTGAATTTTGAGAGCCTTTATATATTTTATACCGCTGCCCCTCTAGGACATTTTTTTTCCATGGAGCTACCAAGAGTTAATTTTTGTTTTTTAAATCTATTATTGCATACTTTTGGTGTCTGTCTATAAAAATGACTGCTTGGTTATAGTTATGTAAATCTTAAGTCAAAAACTTTTAAAATTTCACTAGAAACTTAAAATTTTAAAAATAAAATTTATATTTTTAGGAACTTTGATGATGCCACCCAGCTGAACATACTTATGTAAAATACGGGTAAAAAGCTTTTGAAAGTTATTTAAATTCAATATTATCATTTAATGAAAAAAATTAGCAAATATATCACTGCATGCGTAAACCATATCATGCTGTAATTGAACTAGTATAATACGATAAGCTGAAACTGCCTTTTTAACTGCCGAAGATAAATGTTTGCATCTAAAACTGACTGTATGTATTCGCTCCTTTCACCAACAGTGAAGACTTATTTCGAAAACCTTTTACTTATATCCTAACCCTGGAAAAAAGTTTCTCTTGTATTCCCTAGTCTCCTTCTGAAATTAACAAAGACCTGGATATCGTAACGCATAAAAGCAACTTTCAAATCAGCATTTTTTCCATTTCTCTGGCCAGGTGCGAACGTGCATTCCTTTTTTCCGTGTTTGTAAGTGAAATTTCCTTTTGTCTGATCTTATCACTGCCCCATTGAGGAGATAGCTTGACCCCCACACTACCAAATTAGCTATCAATCACCTCTTTTCATTTTCTCTGCATTCTAAGGCTTTGGAAAACACGAAGCAATGGGTGTCTTTCAGGACTATCATGCCACATTTAACCCCTACAATTGTGTGATGTTTTGACGCCAGACGACAGTTTTGAAATCGAAGTTTTTTTCGAGGCAAAGAGTAAAGTGGTGAAATTAAAATTTTAGCTGGAGTAAACTAAGGATAAAAAGAAACTAAGATACTTTTATTCATACTTAGCACAGGGTCAGTAAAGTCCCCATCCACCCATGAACATAATATTTAATCCAAAACAACTGGTAAATTAATCACAAATAACTAATTATTACATCATAAACAATTATAATATAAAGTAATTTGTGTCATTCCACAGAATAGAGAAATACCTGGTGCTGCCATCTATTGGCATTGTACCCTTTGTATGCGCGCCGGTATATTTTATATACCGGTTTTAAAATCGTATAAATAATCTTCTTTTAATTAACAGTTTTCATTTAAATGCAGCAAATATATAATATTTAGCATTTGTACGTCATACATTTGCAGATTTTGCATTTTTTCTCCCCCTTCAATAGAATTTATGAATCTTCAAACATGATACCTTAAAACGAGGTATATTAATTTCATAATTGCAAAATATTGAGCAATCATAAGGTAGTGCTGCCATTTAGAATCAAAAGAAAACACTAGAAACTCAAGATTAGAACTTTTGGTGTAGAAAAATTATCCTTTTTTAGGAGGTTAAAAAATTGACAAACATCCGGTATATTTTTTATACCGGTGCCCTTCAAAGGGTTAAACAGAACTCGATTAAAAACAGAGAAAGTTAATCCAATTCCACAGCAAATTCCCTACAATCAATAACAGCATTAGGTAAACAACATTTCACTTAAAACAGCTACAACTGAGCTGAGGTGTTTTAATTCGGCTTTTATAAGCTTTTCAATTATTCACTAGAACATTCTGGTAAAACCTATTTTCTCTATTTTTGTGAATGGCAACAGCAATTACAAAATATTTATTTATTAAATATTAAATGCACACGCTGTTTTATTTTTACTTTTCCAATGTAGATTTCTCTTCAAAAATCGTCTGCGTTGCATGGGAAAATAAAGCTATTTTAATTACAGTTCTAAATAAATACAGAATCTGTAACAATATGTTTAACTGAATGAGTCTGTCATTCAAGGAATGTAATTTAAATTTATTAATGCACTAATATTAATTATTGTCATATAGTCATAAGTTGTTATCGGAGAGTTATTTATTTTCCGTATATATGTGAATATTTTATTGTGATCAACTTGCTTTGTTATTAAATGTTTTAATAGTCTAAGAAAAACTGATGTGGATGTTTTTGTTCCCCTTTAGGATCTGCATTTGCATCCTCATTTCATATATTTCTGCATTTAAATCTTTAAACCAAATCTTCTTAGAAATATAACTGTAAGATATGATTTATAATTGGGAGATAAAATGAAAAGGAGATTTAACGATGATAAGAAAATTGTGTCACTTAAAAATAACGTAAGTAATTTAGAAATATTTAAAAAAAATTATTTTTATGCCTTTAGAAGTCTAGTTTAATGTAAAATACTAAATATATAGTTTGGTACTTCTGTATTATAGCGGCCTATTGATTCATTGCTGTAGTGGATTAGAGATTACTTGGTTGATTAGTGATTCACTTAAATTTTGGGGGCTGCTATAATAAGGTAGTACCTATATTTTTTATGTTGTTTGGACAAAACAAGGCTGTATTTATTCTTTTTCTCACTATTTGATAGCATGATATTGACATTTATTTGATAATCTCTTACGAGACAAAATTTTTTCATCTTGCTCAAACCTTTTTCAGGAAGAAATGGCAATTAAGAAATCGTAAGAAGTGATATTTAAATGGAGGAAAATGTTTGAGGTAAATATTTTTAATAATTTTGTTATGCAATCAATAAGTAATTATCATCAATACATTGTGATTATTCACACTGCCACCAAAAGGCCATAAAAAAGCACTGATGAGCAATGCACTATATTCCCACAATGTCACCGAAAAGTATTTATGTAGGCATCCCATATATGCATGTTATATTCTCCCAGATGACTTTCCACTTTTTTAGACATTTTCACAAAATGTGAGTGCAGATTATGGTGTCCATTCTATGAGAATTGCAGTGTTTTAGAATAGCATACTGAAGTTTTTATCATCTTCAGGAAAATCTCAGACTTTGCATTCTGCATGCATACAGCCTAATGTGGCTTACTTAAAGGCATCAATCCTGTGCCTCATTTTCCCTTCATATATTAAGATTTTAATGCCAAGGTTGCACACAATGCCAAGTTTGTGAATGTTTTCATTTTTTTTTAGAGAAACATCAGTATGTACGTGTTGAGAATAATATTGCCTCTCCCCCCGCAAAAAAAATCTCTAAGGTTTCAGATTTTAAATTACGTCCAGAGGGTAATTTTTTTAAGGTTATGTGTGTTACCTTTATTTATTAAATATCATGTTCCTCACACTTAAACCATAAAATTCAGTTCAACAGCAATATTGCAAAATTTTAAAATCAGCATATCTTTAGAATTTTCGAAACACACTCTCGTGCGCTAGAGATAGAAATCTTCTTCTTTTTTTTTTTTTTTATGTAGAGTATTGCCATTGCTCGCTTTGAAATCGTTGAGCTTGTTCATCAGAATTTGTTAAAGTTTTACAAAATATGAAATAGATAATAAAGCAAATTCCAAATTTGAGCTTCCAGATGCGCATATTTGGGTGGAAACGTACGCTATTCAAAATTGGATGGCTCTAAGTACCGTTGTTTTATCACATTTGGAGAAATATACATACATTTATGCAGATTCTTCATTATTTAATTTCTTTAAACATAGTACAGAGCTGCAATATTTGGTGGCAACAGTTTGAAAAGTGATTCAGACTTTTAATATTTCCAGCGCAAAATCGCAAAACGAAAACAATAGTCCTTCAGGGACAAAGTCCCTTTGGACTAAAAAAAAACAAGAACTGTGTATGTCTTGTATAGAAAAATAAGAATGTGAAAAAGTAGGTTAGAATGAATGCATTGTTAAAATAGATATAAAGCTATTAAACAAACATGTCTCTCAAAAGTTGCCAACCAGTTTCCACTCTGGTTTCCAAAGTCGTTAATGAGTTTGTGACTTTTTGAAGGGAGGCGCAGATAATTAGAAAGTACCATGTTTGCTAAAATGTCTTATATTAAATTTATTAAAATATCTTATAAACTTACCTGATGATACAAATTTGCAGAATGTGCAAGCTTGGTTCATATATGTGATTAACTGGTATGTTTAAACTGTTCTTTGTCTTGGCTTAGTTGCACCAACATTCTATTGTAAAATTGTCAATGGGCAATTTTTATGATACCTTCTTTTTCAAGCCCTTTAACCTCATTTTGTGATTCTGTCTCTTTCTTTGATGCCTTAACCCATTCAGGACCATGATTACATGTACGAGATCCTGTGATTCTCTCTGTAGGGCTCATGGTATCATATGTGTGACCAGTGTTTTGAAGTCTTGAAGCCCATGATCACACCAGTGTGATTTCAAATCAGAATGTTTTATTTAAGTTTTTAAATGACACTAGGTGGCATTTGAAGTCTGTTATATTTTCCAATAGTGTTCTACAGAACTTTCACTTTCAATATGCCTTTTGGTTCCCATTTTTTTTCCCCCATCAAGGAAATTTGAACTTTTAAACAGTTGGACGAAAGGCTATGTTTTATTGCATGTAACGTTTTTGTTAATATTTTGATGGCGGAGTCATGAGGATAGTGTGTAGTATGCTAATCATTGAGCTTGTTGCGTGCATACTTTTAAGTTCCTTAAAAGAAAAAAAAAATGCAAGTTAACTTATTATAAAAGCAAAACTTGCAATGTAGAATTTTGTCGTGAACAATGTTTTGAAATGTATCATAAGTTTCAAAATATTTAAATATTATTTGTAATTCTCTTATGTTTATCTTATATGTTGTTGCATTCAATTTTTAATATTTTATGCATATTTTGAATATTTGTATGCATGTTTATAAAATTTTTGTTATATATTGTCTGAAAAAAATATTGGTCAGCTCAATTTTTACATTCGTTAAACTTCTAAACTAGCACAAAACCTAGGCACTAATAGGACTTTATACAAATGGTTCATTCATTTCATTATATTTATGAAATTTGTTTGGACATATCATACTTGTATTAATAATTTGTTCAAAATTTTAAAATATCAATTTTTCCTGAAAGTGTGTGCATATATATATATATATACACACACACACTTTTAGGGAAAATATAAGGGTTGCCCAAATGAAAAGTGGACACGTGCGATAACGTCAGAATGAATGCATTGATAGCAACATCACTGCACAGGTATATAAAGGGCGGTATGATGTATGCATTTCAGATGGCATTTAACCATGAAACCTTTTTGTAGGAGATTAAATTGTGCAAAAGGAAAGTCATGCTATCCATGGATGCGTCCAGATCAGAACGATACTCAGTAGTACGGTTTCTGGTTGCTGAAGATGAGCGTAATGCGGACATCTATCAAAAAATGGTGACAGTGTATGATGACCACTGTTTAGGTCATACGGCTGTAAACAAATGGTGTAAAAGTTTCTGTGAAAGGCGGTAAATGACATCGGATCTGCCGAAACCGAGCCAAGCAAACAAAGTGATCACCAATGATTCTATTGCCTCTGTTAATGAAATGATCCAAGCTAATCAAAGGATTACGACCCGCGAAATCAGTCACAAACTCAACCTGAGTAAAGGAACGGTTCACACCATTATCCACAAACATCTGGGGTACAGCAAAGTGTGTGTGGCATGGGTACCAAAACACCTGACCCTTGATCATCAGAAACGAGGAATGGGCTTCCATCTCCAGCACTTGACCGTTATGAAGAAAATCCTGCATTTCTGGATCGTATCGTTGCGAGCGACGAGACCTGGTGCCACCACTACACACCTGAATCCAAGAAAATGAGTATGCAATGGAAACACAGCTCATCTCCTCCACCATGGAAATTGAAAGCAATGATAACGGCAAAGTGATGCTTTCATTTTTCTTCTATTGTCATGGACCACTTTTAATCGAGTTTCTGCCCCAAGGGAGCACTATCAATTCCGCACAATATTGCAGTACTCCGACGAAACTTCAACAAGCAATTAAAAAAAAAAAAAAGGCCTGGCCTTCTCACACAAGGAGTGATCCTTCTGCATGACAATGCCCGCCCACACGTCTCCCAGGAAACCCAGAGGACCTTAAACACATTCCATTGGGAGGTTTTGTACAGTCCGGACATGTAACCCTGTGACTTTTACATCTTTGGGCCACTTAAGAGAGCCTTACAGGGGAAACGTTTCCATTCGGAAGATGGAGTGAAGGAAGCCATGCAAGACTTCCTCAGGAATCAGCCCCAATCTTTCTACAGCAAAGGCATCGAACTGCTGCCGCAACGCTGGGACTTGTGTTTCAATGCCTATGGCGATTTCTTTTGATTTACAATAAAGGTATTATTTTTCTTCAACTTGTCCACTTTTCATTTGAGCAGCCCTTATATATATATATATATATGTATGTGTGATATTTGCAGTCAAGAGTCCATATGTTTTCATAGCGAATGGAAAGGCTGCAGACTGACGACAGACGGATTTCACTTTAAGAACACATCGTTATTCGATTAAAATGACAACTCATTTTTCTTTACATGAAGATCACATATTCGATAATAATTTAAATAGTATACTAATAAATTTAGAACTTTGGCATCATAGATATTTTTTAACAAAGGAAAGACACAGCAAAACGTTTGTATACCAGGGAATAGCAGAAAGCGATCTAACAAAAAATGGCATCTAGAGCTATTTATAGTAGGACAGGCGAGAGAGTTCTGGAAAGTACTGGACTAGGGGGAAGATCTTGAAATCGCGGAAAGTTAATTAGAGGTTGCTGTTCGCGTAGAGCAAAGCCATCATATTTTTTTATATTTTACATATATATTTATTAAAAGTGCCTTTTTTCTCCTCTCACCGGTACTGAAAGGGTAAAACAGTACATGCTTTTTTTTTTCGCTTAATGTTTAATTCAGCCTGATTCTGATGATGTATGGAAATATTAGGTTTTCCATATCCTAGAAAAAAGACTGGAAATTGCAAAGTATGTGATACAGTTTTTGTTATTATCAGATAAAAATTCTTGTATATT
This sequence comes from Stegodyphus mimosarum, assembly GCA_000611955.2. NCBI lineage: Eukaryota > Metazoa > Arthropoda > Arachnida > Araneae > Eresidae > Stegodyphus > Stegodyphus mimosarum. The sequence continues at coordinate 413,709 of KK114085.1, forward strand.
TATATCAAATTTAGCAGCCTTAATTTTTGAATATGGTGTTCCATAAGAATTTAAGTGAATAAATAACTTTTAAGGAATAATATTAATTTGCTAATACATAAATAATACCATATGATTCTATTTAAATATTGTGGTAAAATTCCATGCATAGTGAATACACGTACAAATTTAAAAATTTTTGATTTAAGAATAATTTTGAATTATAGAATTCAAATTGGACAAGTTTCGCTGTATTCCAAGATGCATATATAAGCATTTGCTTTTAAAGGTACAAGGACAAATAATTTTGAACGTGTACATTTTCTGTTGGAAGTGGATATTTTAATTTTTTCCCGAGTAATAAGTTAGTTCTTCAGCATGTAAAACTTAAATAATAAAGATGTTATTTTCTTTAAACTACTGAATCTTCTTTTAGAATATTTTTTCCCCTCTTCTTTTGAGAGTATTCAACTTAAAAGTTAACATTTTGTCTCTGTAAAAGGTTATGGCATAATACCAACAAAATCATCTATGATAGATGCAGTATGTGTATTTATTCATTATTTTGTATAAGAGCATAGCAGATAATATCTCAAAACTTATCATCTTTTTGTCAAGTTTTCCTACAGATTTATTTCAGCATTTTATTATTATTGCTTTATTTAGGAAGCATATGTAATCAGAAATTCATAAATTTGCAACTAGAAAATGCCAAATGCATTAGATGACAAGAGGTTAAAGTATTTAACAATTTTTGCTGCAGTAAAATGTAATAAAAGCATGACAGTTCAAATGAAAGAAAATGCTGGTGACCAACCAACAAAGATGTGGAATAAATACAGCACAGTAATTGGAAACAGATTACTTCAAATTTAAAACAGAACTTTGCTAATCATGGGGAGTTTATTAATTCAGAGGCTGTTGAAATAGTAATTCAATATGCTGGGGATATTGTCTGGGTGAGTTAAAATTTTTTTGTCTGTGAGGGAGAAAACTTAGCTTATTTTCTCAAAATCTATGGGAAATAAGAACTTCAAATACTGGAATGTTCGGAATCTTAAACCAGATACCAAAAGTCCTTCTATTCATTTGTCATTTTTTGCTGCCTAAGAAATAAATAGCTAATTAAAAGTGGTAGATTGCATACTACATCAATTCTAAATTAGCAATACAAGATGAATATAGAAAAATAAGACTAATAATAATAATAATAAAATTCTAGTTGATTTCCTGCTAAGTAAGGTTAAACCTTTGTTTTGAAAGCTGATAATAATCTTACAAAATATTTGAAAAAGTCTAACAATTACATTTAGCTTTTGTATAAAGAATAGTAAGTATCTGATCATTTTTGTGACATGATTTTCCTGCAGGAAAAAGAAATTATTAAACTTTAAGCTCAGTGTTTTGTTTTTGAGTAAAGTATTTAATGATAAATGAACAGGGATATATACTTCAGTGTTTCATTTTACTGAATTTAATATTTTTTATATTACTTTTGGAAATAAAAAATGTATGTCCTCTTTTATTAGATGCTATATTTATAGCTGGCCTGGTTGGAAATTTAAACAAATGTAGCTACAGAAAATTTTAGAATTGGAGTAATAAAGGGAAATTTACATCCGTAAAAAGTGGAACATACAAAATAAAATCAATTTTTGTTTCCATTTATTGATATGAGCATTATACTTGAGATTAAAGATTGAATGTTGTGAAATTGAAGTACAGATCTTGGATTACTTACGAATATTTTAATGGCTGTTTATGAGTAGAAAATTTATATTATATCATAAATTAGTGTGCTGATGAAATGGAGTGTCAAAGGAAATATTTCTGTGTTAGTGAATTTAATTTGTTTTTATCTTTTAGTTAATTTTTATATATTTTTGTGTATTTTATACTACGTTATGAATCACATTTCAACTATTAATTTGCTTCAAGGAAGATGATGGTCATTGGGCCACTAATATGTCCTAAATGTACTTGTTGATATGAGAGGTTGTAGACCATTGTTTAAGAGCATTTGTAATTTTTGTTGTATTTAACCCTCTGAGTGGATAACCACTTTTATCTGAGACTTTTTTCACTTGATACATATTACCTTATAATTTAAGATATTTTGCTTTCTTACTTTGTTTAAGAATGTAAATGTCTTGTTAATGAAAATAAGTTTATGAAAATAGAGACTAAAATAAGTAATTATACAAATTTAGCTAATAAATGCTGTTTAAATAATGGGTCTGTATGACAGATCCAAAAACCAGCACCGCTCAGAGGGTTAAAATACTTTGAATACTGGAATGTTCGGAATCTTAAACCATATACCAAAAGTCCTTCTATTCATTTGTCATTTTTTGCTGTCTAAGAAATAAATAGCTAATTAAAAGTGGTAGATTGCATACTTTTCCCGATAACATTGAGTATTTTTAATCTTTCATATGCTTTAATCGCAGCAGGTGATGGATAACAATAATTATATGCCTCTTTTGCTTTTAGGTAACTTGCTATGTGTTTCTTAATCCATTGTGTGTTGTTTGGGTTAAATTATGTTATTCCAGTATGTATATTATAACTTAAGATACAATTAATGATATTAGGAATGGGATCTCTGAATCTTCTTTCTATATCAATGTAATCTGTGTTTATTCTGTGACAGCCTTTTCTTCTGTCATCTGGTTCAATTTTGCTTTGCTGGTAAAGCATAAATTACATAATAACTTTGTTCCTTCAAATGTAACTTTTTATTCTTACAGTTCTTCAGTCTCAGACTGGTATATTTTGAGTAGAGGACAACAAATACTTCTTATAAAAAAATAAATTTTTCTCATGTTCCTTCATATTAATTTGTTTTCGCCCCTTTTTGTAAAATTAGCTATTTATGCTTTTAGGAGAGAACATTCTAGATTGTTTCAGAAGCTGATTAGTTGCTGAGTGACAGATCATCCTGTCTTTAATCCTTGTCCTTGAACAGGATTCTTTTACACATTTAGGTAAGAAAGAATTTTTCTCTTTATCAATCTGAAATACCAGTTTATTGTGTTGTAAGTAAGGTGACGTTTCAATATGGTATTTATATTTGGAACATAATGTATTTTTCATTTTACATTTTTGATAATATTTAGAACTTAATTTATTTTTCATTTTATGATTATATTTAGAACATAATTTTTTTCACATTGATCTTATTTCCTCATATTTTAAGAAATATATTTCCAAAAATATATTTAAAAAAAAATCATGATGATAATAATTAGTTTGGAAAGAAACAAAGTCATCAAAATGTTAAAACCCCCCCCCCCGCTCCCAAGTTTTCTCACTTTTCAGACAAGAAGGGGAGAAAAAACTATACTTTAGCAATGTGATTTAACTTGGTTTATTAAAAAGACAAGTAGTTTCATTTGATCTGAAGATGTCCGGAAAGTCTGAGGCTTTTTAATATTTTTTAGAAATTTTTAAGGATCATAATCGGCTTTACCTTCTAAATTATTGCTTTATTATACAAATCTGGGAAGTGATGGGAGTATTTTTGTAACACATGATTATATTTTTATGAAAATTTATAAAATTAAGAGCTCTTTGTGTTAACAAAATTGAATGAATTCAGCCTTTAAATCTCTGAGTTTTTCTTCTTGCATTTTATGAATTACTACCTCAGCTCTACAATAATTATTGAGGTCATGTATAGTATCATAAATAAAGCTAAGATTCAGTTCAACTCGTACCAGAATAGCACTTTTCTCGCTACTTGTCTTGTGCAGTGGCCTTGCCGACAATGTTGATTTGGCACATTTCAGCAGTGAGGAGAAACAAGTGTGCCTGACCTGATTTGCACGTGTATAAGAAACAAACATAATTGGATGTAATTTAAAATAAATTGTTAACAATTTATTTAAAATATAACATACATACTTGAAAATTCATTTTTTGCAAACTTTCTAGTGGCCACAGCTCAGCAGTTATTGTAAGTTATACCTAAAATATATTATCGCAGTGACTTGATGCCTTGATCATGAACTTTGGTAAATAGGGTTCCTGGTGATGATAAGCCAAACGTCTGTGCTTTGTATTTCACTATTTTGTTGATCCCTGCAGTGCCATTCTTATGTTTGTGATTTGGATATTTGTGATCGACTAACCAATTCTCAGCATGAAAACCTTTCCTCTTTTTTTTATAGCTGCTCACATTGCATTGCCAAATGGTTTCTTTTTCAGCATATACTTGCACATTATGGCCATTTTGAGAAATGTTTTCTTTTGGTGAAATATGTATTTGTTAAACTGATAAGGCTTACAAAAATGACAGTTAAAAGTGTGAAATGCAGAATTAAATTTTTTTCTTTTTTCTTAGAGCCTTTTTATACCAAGAAAGGTCTGTGACAGGTAGACTCACTTTCTTGTCTGTTGTTTAACTTAATTTTGGAAAAATTCATGCAAAATTCTCAACTAAACACACGTGGAACTATTTTGCAAAGGGCAATTCAATTGCTAGCTTTTCGCGATAACATTGATATCATTGGACGATCTAAATGGTCTGTTGTAGAGGCATTTGTCTTGCTTGACTATGGAAAGAAGATGGGTCTCACCAGCAATGAGGATAAGACAGAATTTATGATGTTAACGAATAAAATCACGGACCTGCCACCTTTAAAGATAAAAAATTATACTTTTGAGACTTTAAACAGTTTAAATATTTGAGCACGATGATTTCAAGCTGCAATGACATTAAAATTGAAATGAAAGAAACAAGATATCTGTGGCCAGTAGATGTGTTTATGAACTTAGAAACCGACTTAAACTCAAATTAATTAGCACAAAAACCAAAATAAGTTTATATAAGACTTTGATAAGACCTACAGCCATGTATGGAAGCAAATACTGGACACTTAACAAGACAGAGGAAGATCTACTGCTGATATTTGAAAGAAAAATTGTAAGGAATATTTTTTTGACCTGTGAGGCAAAATAAACTGTGGAAAATATTATATAACCATAAAATCCATAGAAAATATAATGAATATGATATTGCCAAAATTGTAAAGGCATCTTGTATTAGATGGTTAAGCCATATTTTAAGAGATGATGCATTTTCTTTTAAAAAGATAACCTTCTCAAAAATAGAGGGGAAGCAATGAGAAAAAAGACCACTCACTGGATGGCTGGGTAATGTGGAAAAGAATTTGATACTGATAGGGGTAATGCGATGGGAGATATGGAGCCGGATAGAGTCAGATGGAGAAAACTTGGAGAGGCAGCTTTGGCTTGTAGCAAGTTGTAGAGATCAAGAAGAAGAAGAAAATATATTTTTCTGTAAAACAAAATGTAGCTTCCTTTTCAGTTGATGGTAGATTGAAAAAAGTAAGCATGATAAGTATTTGCAATGAAAAACCACTTAATTTAAAGGCAAAAAATTTTCATCAGCCAAAGAAACGAGAACTACAAGCGTGCTTGTAAAACCATTATATTTAAAAATCGAAGGTAGAAGAAATGCACATGTGCATATTGGTAACCATTAAAAAACCACTATATTTTAAAAGTGAAAATTTTTACTTGTTAAAGAAACATGAATTATGACCATGAACACACTATATTTTAAAAGAGTTGCTAAGAAATTCATATGTGCAGATGTGTAACCATAACATTTGTTTCTCACCAATGCGAAAATGCACCAAATTAACATTCTCACCAAACTGCTGCAGAAGTCAAGTAACCTTTTGTCTTCCTGATTTTGGTAATATTTAAATTGTATCCTAGGAAAGGAGGTTTTTGTGTGTCAGATTCATTTTCCTAATAGAAAGGCATCCACATTCCTATCTGTTAGTGCAACAGAGAATTAGACATATTTCTGTAATGATAAATCATCAGGATTTCACAAGAGCACAGCCATTATTCATCTATATAAGGATACTTATTTATTAACTTCTTACCCATAATGATTAAAAACATAGACACATGTAAAATATTTCAAATTTGTAGAAAAATGCTCAAGAAATGAACTACTTCAATTTGTCCTTTCATGTGCTCATTTATAGGTTCATTAGTATATATATATATATTAATTTAGATTAACATATGACATTTTGAGTCATGAAACACCTTTTAACTTTTGAACTCTTATTTTGTGAATTTTTCATATTTGTAAAGTTCTGAGTTGCCAAGTTTATACATTTTAATCTACAATACTTTACTGTAGACTTCTGATCCATATAGCTTCTGCAGAATATTGTTTTGAAGATGTTTGCAGTTATGCTGAAGTAGTGACATTTAAAAAAAGCAAAGACTGGAGCATATTAGTTTAAATTCTATTATTTTACAAAATGTGTGCCTTGAATGTATTTTGATTTAAATGTGTTAATATTTTAGAGATCTGAATCTAAAGCAATTGTTGTTTTTTCCTTCTGCATATAAAATTAATGTATCAGAAAAAGTGCTGATCGTTTATCGAATTTTTTTTTTTTTTTTAAATATCACACTGAGGAAAGTTTGCCTGCTTTTAATGAAATATGCATTTGAATGATGATAAGTGAATATGACTTCTGAGATTTTTTTTTAAAAAATTGTTGCGATCCAGTTTGTCTGTAAATTTATAATTTTTGCATATTTTTGCACATTAAAACACGCACATGTAAATTTTGTTAAAAATCTGAAATCATGTTTTCTAGAACTGCGTACATATCATATGTGCAAAACATGCATGAAACTTGTGCTTGGTACTACACAATCTGTAAAAATTGATTGAATCAGTCACTCTTTTTTACATTCTCTGCGCAAATAATTATTTACATGTGTAGTTATGGTTAATTTCATTAAACTTTTAACATTTAAAGGTTTGTAAGAGAAACTAATTATTTTATATATGGACAGAATAATTAATAAGTTTTCATTCTTAAAAATTACTGAAATGTAAAATGTTTGTATCTAGGCATTTAGTCATTATTACAATTTTTTTTTTGTTTTACATGTATTCCATTAAAACTTTACTGTTTAACATCATGTTATTCATGAGAAATTGTTGGTAAAATAATATTTAGTTATGTGTGTTATAGATGTACTCTTCAAGTTAAATTTCATTTCCTTAAGAGTAAAATGTAATGTACAAGCAGTAAGATATGTAAACAGTAGACTTATATTTTTCATGTCTCATTCTGAGCTTACTGAATTTTCATTTATATATATAATTTATTATTAGAAAAGTTTTTTATATATCATCTCCAAGAAACATAAATTTAATTAATACGATCAATTATTGAAATAAATTTCAGCCTGTATTTTAAGTATAAGTTATTTAGAGTTTTATTGTAGTAAAAGTATTTTAATATGCTGTATATAAATATTATTTTAAACTGGTGAAATTCTGAAGAGTAAAATGAGTTAAAAAGTAAAATTTAAAGTACTAAAAAGGTAGCCCATTGTTATTGACCATAAATTAATTGACTTGTCAAGGGGAACAAACCAATCCACTATCAATTAACAATAACCCAAATTAAGTAAATGTGTTTCATACTTTTTCCAAGTAAAGATCAAATTAGTTATTTTGCTAGAGTTAAATCATAAGTAACATACAAAACTCAAAAAGGAGAAAGATAATTAGTCTGTTTGAACCAAAATACTTTCCATAAACAAAACCGAAAATAAAGATGAGTAAGCTTTTTTTAATTTAAGGTACTTGTTAAGAACTGAGTTAAGTGAGATCCTCACTTTAGAAAAAGCATTCCCTGACACTCGCACAATATAGTAAAAAAAAAAAAAAAAACTATTGAGACCTGTGCAAATTAAAAATTATAAAGTAATTATAAAGTAATTAAAATATGTACAGAAGATATTTGAAAACAATAGAAATATGTACAAATAAATAAATTTTTTTAGATTTAAATGCAAAATCAAAAGTAGATATTTGAATACAAATTTAGGTACAAATTGATGGCAGAAAGGAAATTAAAATTAACTTACTTGTTTTCAAAATTTGAAACAAAATGGCTGTAGCTGTAAATGTACTCAGTCATGGAATGTAATAAACTTACTGTTTAGTTAAAGTTTTCGTTATAGACTAGTTTCTTAGCAGAAAAAATTTTATCAAACAGAAGAAAGTAATTTATTTCTGGCTAATGGTCTAAAAAGCATAAAGTATGTATCTTCACTGGCAAAGGGCTATTTACCAGACTGAGAAATCTGAGATAGGCAAATTAGTTAGTAAAAGAATAGAATGCCAGAAAAAAATTGTAATTTACATTATATACAAAAATTACAAAATTTACAAATCTTTAACTAACAGACATCCAACTTATTCTGCCTTTTACAGGTTTAGGAATAAATTATCATAACCTTATTAGTCAGCAGATTTAAATTGAGTATTTAATGCCTGCTTTTTTAAGACAGAAATTAATAAATTTTTTTGGTATCAAATTATTTTTAAGAATTTGAATAAGATTAATATCTCGTTTTGAATATCTAGTGTATCAGTACAAATATTTTTGATTCATTGTATTTGACGAATAACAGTGTTATTAATTACTTTCTGAAAATGTTTGAAGTCCAATTAATTAATTTATTAGTTGCAAATTTGAAGTTCCTGGTTTTGTCGTAGAGTTTAATTTTTGTGTCGTTAACTATCTGAAGATCTATTTATTTATAAGATCTATCTAACATTTTGTGAAGAAATAGTTTTATTAAGAATAATGCTTTTGGAATAAATTTTGGAATTTTCTATTTTGTTAAAATTATTAAAAGTGATGAGATCATCAATGTATCTAAAAGAATGTACATGATAAATGAAATCTTTTTGTTGTAGTGTTTTTTGAAATTTAAATTCTTGAATAAACAAAAAGATGTTTCAAATACTAATAGATATATAAGCTTCCATGGATATACCTTATTTAAAAAGTTGTCAAATTTAATGTAATTATTAAAAACATAGTGTAGTGAAAGAAGCTCTTCCATTTATTAAAGTCTAGAATAGGGAGTATTGTAGGAATGAGTTGTGGAAGTTCAGGAAGGCCAGCAAATATTTCTTCTAATGAAAGAGAAGTTTTCATAGTAGATATATTTTATATGTTGATAGTCCGTAAGGTATTAATTACAGGAATGTTATGTATTATTGATAATCTAACAAAAATAATGTTCTGTGTTACAAGTAATGAAGATTAAGTTAGAAATCTTTTTAACCTGTTCAGTGCCACGTTTTAACTCGCTTAAATTCAGTTAACTTAGTTAAATTCTTTGCACAGGAAATGGAAACACATATTTATTGCTTGAAAGTGAGGCTACAGGCTTGGATAAATGCTGCTTCATGATTTGTTGCTTCAAAAAAACCATTAGGCAAAACAGGCAATCAGAAAGAAAAATGTTCTTCGAGCAGCCCGAGTTAACTCGGGAGAAGCACTGAATGCATTAAGTTGTAGTGCAAATATGTAGGTTATGTTTCTCTTGTAATTATTAGTGCAATTTGCTATGAATCTGAATTTAATTGGTATTTTATGAAGTTTAGGAAGAGCATAAAAGTTAGCGAATGTGGTTTATCTTGGTATTATATAAGTATTGACTTTTTTATGAAATGCTATAATTTTGTTTATTGAGGTCTTATTTGTGTTAGTTGGTGAGTGTAGGCATTGTAAAGTTCTATGTGAAGAATTTATAGTAAATTTTCAAATGATGCTAAAATCATTATTTGCTGTATCTATTTTAGTGATTATAAATTACTTTTTAAAATTTTTAATACTAGATAGAAGTTTAGGCCAATTTAAAGGAATATTAAATTTTAAGAATTTAATTTTAGTGCTAATTTATTGAAGTACTTCATCCTTGCATTTCAAAAAAGCAGTATTAGGTAAACTAAGTCAAATGCTAGTTTTGACTATAAATTCCTTGATGCTATTCTCTATATTTTTGTAGCAGAAACTTTTATTGACATATCTGACAGGTCTGTATTTTGTTCCATTTTAATGATATCCAAGTTTCCTGTAATTATGTGTTGGTGGTGAGAATCAACGTAGGGAAGGAATTGTGGCACTCTGCAATATCATTCTGCCGGTTCATTTAGTTCATGGTGATTAGTGAATAAGCTGCGTAAGTTTTTTTTTTTAATATATAAGTGCTATAACTGTTTGATATCAATTTCCAGGAAGAAAATTTTACATTTGTTGAGAATGTGAGAAGCTTAATTGGTTAAATTGTGGGTGCCGAAAATTAATTTTAATGTAAATTTTGCAGTGAGTGGTGGTGTAAGAGAGTTTGAATTGACAAGAATTTAGAACTTGGTCTTCAGTAATTTGGATATCTGTGTATTCTGAAATAAAGTAATTTTCTAGCAGTAGAAGGAACGTATTGTTACAGGAATGTAACCAATTAAAAAGTTTTTTTTTTTAAAAATGCAGAATTAAATAAATTTTGGAATTGTGCCTTTAATTTAGGTTTATCTATAGCAGGTAAGAATTTTTTATTGTGATGGCCTTTTCTTCTTTTTCCTTTGAGTGTTTTAGTGCTGTAAAGTTTAAATTGGCAGAAAATGTTGGCATTGGACTTATTTTTTTAAACTTGTATGTAAGTAATTAATCTGTAAGGATAGAGTGTACAAAGTTTCAGTATATTAAGTGATTCCTGGAAATTTCATTCTTTGGGATTAGGAATTAAAGCCAAAACATGTATGCAATCCAAGTTAAGGGCAAGTGTTATCATGAAATTGAATCTTATTTCTGATAAAGTATGAGCTATGCAACAATTATGCATTTAAGAATTGAACTTTAATTTTATAAAGATTATGATTAATAAGCCAATCTAGCATTTAGAGAAAGAGAAGAATGTTAAATATAATAAACATTAAATCCAAAATAATGATACATTGCCAAGTGAATCATATGGATATATATATGAATAATTTATAACAATTTATAATAAGAAAACTTTCCATATACCATCTCCAAGAAACAGAAATTCAATTTAAAACCATGAATTAGAAAAGAAAAATGAATTAATCAGAATTTTAATAAGTATTTTCTAGACCTCCTTTGCTTTGAAAACAAAAATCTGGAAAGATAAACCTTTAATCGCAAAAATACCAAAATCAAAAATAAAAATTTTAAAGCAAATGAAGTATTATTGAAGAAGTAGCTATTGTCATTGATCATAGATTAATCGACTTATCAAGAGGAGTAAACCAATCTACCATCAATTAACAACAAATAAATTAAGTGAGAGTGGGTCATGGGTCATTTTTACACTTTACAACAACCCTTTTACATTCTATCACTTAATACTCGCATTTCCAGCCACTTGGTTTTAAAATTTTGCAGGCAAATGCATTAATTTTAATTTTCTAGTTTGATTTTTAAATTTCTAATTAACTACTTGTTTTAAACTTTTTAAGAATTATATCTTTTGATTTTGAATCACTTTTTAATGTTCTAAAATGCCTACTTTTGTTTTTATTTTGTATTTGAGTTTGAAAATGAGAGAATATGCTATTTGGCACTGATTTAGTAGCCTTTCTCGGGACATCTGTAGCTTCTGAGAGATCATGTGACATCCTTAAGATTATAAAACCAGACTTGATCTTCTTCCTTGAATTCCATCTTTGTTGATTTAACATAATAGTCTTCATCCTCTTAGTAGTTGTGCTGATCATTCCTCTGGTACTATTAAGCTGTGACATAACACTAGTCTCTTGAGATCTTGGTAAATTGAGTTGTCATTTTATTGTCAGCTTCTCATTTCCAGCAGAGAATCCCATCTCACAGGTGAAGGAAATTCCACAAATTCCAATATCTTTTGGTCATTGGACTAAATGGTGCACTTTCTTTCCAGCTAGGTCTTTTGTTTCCATTAATTCCATGAATCCTATGTTCTTAATTCCATTAATGGCCTCTGTTCAGGATCTTCCTTTTGGGCCTTTCTCATTTCTTCACTGCTCCAGGAATCAGTGTTGGATGTTAAAATGTGTGTTGGATGTTAAAGTCTGTATGTTAATTTGTATAACAGTTGGAACTTCAAAGCCATGTTAATTCAGTTTTTGAACAGTTCTTGCTCTTTTCTGGGCACAGTATTCTTGAATGTGCATCAGATTCCCATGCGAAGTTTCTCTGCAATGTCAAATTTCTATGTCATATATTTGTATGTTATATTCCACCTCTCCAGCTCAGCTAATCCTTTCATGGAAAAATTCCTTTAACATTCTGAAGTCAAGCAAAAATTAGTGATGAGCCATAAATTCTGCAAACATGTGATGGCGGCCCTTTTTCATCTTGTGGAGTGCTTGAGCGAGGCCATCCCACGATGACAATGAAGAGACAACGGAGATTGCTGATTGGATGGAAGTTTATTCTGCATAAGACTGGCATAGTAGGGGACTTGTGTGGATGTCATTCTTTGGTCTGCATTCATAGAGTATGCTGATCAAATTTTATCTTGTAATATTGAAATATAAAATTTTATTTGTTAATGAAAAAGTAAGGATTTTATAGAAGTTAGAGGATGGCATAAAAAATTCCGAAATCTGCAAAAAGTATGATTTATCTTCTGCTGTTTCAACACTCTTAAAGACCAAAGAAAAATTAATTACTGTATTCGATCAACATAAGAATTACTGTAAACGTTTAAAGAAATATGCTAAAAATTTTGCATAAAGAAGATCTGGACGGGGCTTTGTTAAAGGGAATGAAAGTGCAACATTGCACAGATTGTAAGGTAAGTGAAGCGTTTTTCAAGCAGAAAAGATTGCTGAACAATTTGGCTATTCTAGATTTGTATGGATGTCTTGATTGGTTCAAGAATAGACATGGGATAAACTTTGGAAAAGTTTATAGGGAAGCAAAGTCTGTAAACATGGTGGATATCATGACATGGATGAGTGAAAAGTGGTGAGTCATTACAGAAGGATGTACAAAAGATGACATATAATTTTTTTCGAAGCCAGAGGTGCAAATGATGTTTTTCGGGCCGTGAGTTTCTCTGAAGAACAATAACACAAGAGACAATAAGCTAGTTCAAAGCAAGTTAATTGACTTCTTTTGTATTGTACAGAAATAAAAAATAAGTAAAGTAAATATAGATAGTAAGTATATGTGAATTTTTATGATTTTTCATGAAGTCATTTTTTATGAGCACTCTTATAACAAGCAAATATCATATTCACTTTATGGTTGTTATAAGTGAGTTCTGTATATGTTTTTAAAATTATACTTGCTATATGAAAAATCTATGGTTGAATGAGGAATTTTGTATCAGTTTTCTTTCATTGAAAAGCAAAATTATTTAATAGCATAATAAAATGCATCAAAATTTGAGTAATATGTCTGTTTTATATAATAGTATTGATTCATTTCAGAATCATGAGAAAATTGGAAAAATCTCAGATTATTTAAAATTATAGATTGAAACATGTTATTCTGATCTTTTTTTTTCTATTTAATAATATGTATCTAATATAATTATTTTAATGTGTTTATTACTTATTTTTTTAGCTTATCTGTTGTATGGTTATCATGAAATCATTGAAAGAAACTAGTTCTGAAGGGTATACTTATGTTACTTCAAAAAGAAGAAGAAATAGAAGATATAAGGGCCATCCTGGGCCTGTCAAAAGTGATGTAGCTTCTAAACAAAGTTTTACAAAAGATCTCATGGATGAAATTCAAAATGAACTGAAATGTTCTCAATTTTTTATCAATTTTAAGCAAAATCTTTTGAGCGTAATTGAAGAAAGCAGAAAAAGTTCCGAGCTTTCCAGCAATACTCTAGATTCAAGTGATTTTATTAAAAGTGCTAATAATGAGAATATAAATTCAATTAAAGGAACTGATATTGTGTGTTATGGATTAGGGAAATTTTTCTCTTGTCCAATTGCTCGTTATCAGCTTGGTTTCTTGACTGCTTTACAGCATGATTTGCAAACAGAAAATGTTTATATTTATGATCCACAATTCAGTACTGAGGAAAATACCTTTTTAGAAAACTTGGGCTTTGAGATTATAAAAATTAATGAGCAAGCAGTAAGATCAGTAAACTGCAAAACTATATTTTTCATGCCTCATTGTGAGCTTCCACTGTATAATAATCTTTTGTGGTCAAACTGGAATGTGAACAGCCTTTTAAAACTGATAATTATTGGGAACAGTTTTCATTCTTATGACTGTAGAACTAAACTTGAGAAAAAGGCAAAATATGTATATCTTGCCAATAGTTTCTTGAATGAGATAAAAATAGCTAATGATTTTAGGTTCACAGATGTATTTAATGATTTATCTATTCATTATTTTAAATCTGAAGCCTTATCTGATGTGCCAGCTGATGTATGGTCTCAAGCTGAAAAACCAGAATATAGTGATGAGGAATTAATAAAATTAATATAACTTTACCTTTGTTTTTATATTTAATGACTAGAAATAAAATTTTGGGAGCAACAGTGCAGGGGGCAGAAATTAGGTACTACTTTAGTGAATCACAATGAAATTGAAAATACACTCTATAACAAAATAATCACCACCAAGAAGGAATCATCCAATTGCTTTGAAATTTCGTATGCATAAATGTTTTGACCAAAAATGCAAATGATTAAAATTTGGTGTCCAATGAATGAATAGTGCGATCTCCAGCACATCGGAACTGTCCATCCAGCAGATGTATATAAGGAGCTGTTCTTGAACTGTTGTTAAAAATTTGTGTTGTATTGCGATTTAGGATACCTTTCAATGAATGAAAAAATGCCTTTCCGCAGGATTCGAGCTCATTATGAGCAACTGTCAGAGTTTGAAAGAGGTCGTATCATTGGGTTGAAAGTGGCAGGTTGGGCAAATCGGAGAATCGTTCATCATATGAGTCGAAGCGAGGTGGCAATTAGAAGACGCATCATGATGATGGTAGCGGAGGCATCGTCATAATGGTAGCTGTCAACCTAGGGCCACAACAGATCGGGAGAACAGAGTGATTGTCAGATCAGCTGTCACAGTGCCTAATGTATCGCTATCAGCCATCAGATGTGCGACCCGCACACAAGTATCCATTCACAGATGGCTGATAGAGCGAAATATACCTTTATACCAACCATTTATACGCCACTCAAGAGTGCACACTGTCGAGCCAGATTACAGTGGTGCTTGGCTCGATCAGGTTGGAATGATGCTGATTGGGGATGTATAGTTTGTAGCAATGAATCCTACTTCCAACTGTATTGTGACAATCATCGAAGGCGTGTCTGGAGATGCCCAAAGCAGTGTGCCGATCCTGCTTTCATTGTTGCACTCCACACAGGCCCTCAACCAGGAGATCCCTCAACTAGTTTGGGATGCCACTTCTCTTGATAGCCAGACCCCTTTCGGCCGTCATTAGAGGCACACTTATAGCACAGCAGTACATCAATCACATTCTAGACCTATTTTGCTATCGTTCCTGTTGCAGTACCCTGGCCTTATTTTTCAGCAAGATAATGTCAGACCACATATGGCACATGTTGCTATGAACTGTCTTACAGGTTGTCAAAAACTTCCTTGGCCAGCCAGATCTCTCTTTCATTGAGCATGTCTGGCATAATATGGGAAAGCAACTGCATCTATCAGGGTATGTTGATGACTCAGCGAGACAGTTGGAGGAAATTTGGCGAGAAATACTGCATGAGACCATCCGGGAGCTTTATCAGTCAATACCACACCATGTGGCAGCTTGCATCTAAGCTAGAGGTGGTTCAACACGTTATTGAGCTCATTACTTTGTAACTATGCAACTCTGAAATAAATCATTCAATTGTTCTGAAATTTATTCATTTTCTATTCAGTACATAATTTTCCTATCCACCAATTTTCGTCTCTATCGGACAACTCCTTCTTGGTCCGTCGATTTTGTTTTTGTTATAGAGTGTAATTAATTTATATGATTTTAATTTCATTTGGAAGATTATAAAGAATGCACTAGTGTGTTAAACTTAGCCAACAGATTCATCTTGCAACACACAACCATGAAGTTGTTGAAAGGGGCTTTTTGCAATCATTACAATGAAAGGCAACTCATTAGAAAGGTGATGCATATGCAAATATCAACACCATGACATTAGAGGGTATATCAGGGTGTGCAAAATGAGACAAGTCAGTGCTCACAATGTAAAGAAACTTAGGTACATTTCCCAGGCATACTACTGCAAGTGAAAGTGAGATCATACATGGAATATGGTTACAAGAAAACATCAGGATGCCTTCCTAGAATGATTGGCAAGCTTTAGTAGGGGCGTAATTTGATGTTTATAACCTAAGAGATTGGAACTGATAAATGTGTTGTTTCACGAGCTTGGAAAGCCTTTCAAATGACTGTTACAGGTGTAAGAAAATTTGGTCATGATTGGCTAAGGAAAGCAGCGGTGACTGATGACCGATAAATCATCCTACAGGCGAAAAAAATCGCAACTAGATAGCAGGCAACGCTGTTCAGCAGTTGTACATGGCAACCGGATGACAGGTGTCCTAGTTTATTGTGGTGAGACGACTTTGGTCTTCATCATGAATACTGCATACCATTGACAGCAGCTCATCAGCAGCACTGTTCACAATGGTGTACAGCAGGGATGTCAAACTCATAGGTACACTTGGGCCAAACAAACAAGGTTTAACTTAACAAGGCGGGCT
>KK114086.1:12715-26378 GCA_000611955.2 Stegodyphus mimosarum
CTGCTGAAAAATTGCATTAGGCAGCCCCTGAAGGTAGGGGATTGCCACCGGCCGCAGTACATTATCCAAATATCGTTGGACCGTCATAGTGCCCTGAATACGAACTAGAGGTGACCTGGAATCGTAGGCAATAGCGCCCCAAACCATTATGCCACGTTGTGGGGGCGTTCCACAGTTACTGCCGGATTAGATCTGTCTCCACGTCGACGCCACACACGTATGCGGCGACTATCACTGGATAAACAAAAGCGTGACCCTCATCTGAGAACACGACTTTTCGCCATTCTGTCATCCACATCGCTCCAGTCCGGAACCATTCTAAACGTTGGCTTCTGTGCTGTGGGGTCAATGGTAGTCTTCTTAACGGACGCCGTAAGTGCAGGCCACGTTCAACCAATCGACGGGAAATGATTCTCGTCGACACAGGAACATCCAGGGTATCATGCACATGCTGCAGAATCGCGGTACAAGTGACTTGAGTGACCGCCACAGCTTGTCGGCGGAACCTTCGATCCACGCGTGCTGACGTCACTCTGGCTGCACCTGCACCCCTCATTATTCCCACATTCTCTTGTTCTAACCATGTTCGCCATAATGCACCGTGCTCGCATCCATGTGGGTATCAGCTGCGATTTGACGTACGGACCAACTCGCCCTTCTCAGTCCGATCACCATAACCCTCGTAAAATCATCTATCTGCTGAAAGTGCCTTCATTGACGGCGGCCTGGCATTCTTTCCTATTACACGTATCCTCCGGGACAAAAACCAACTTAAAAATACAAGCAAAACCAACTTAATTCGTCTGGCAGAAATAACGACACCGAATATTGCCTATTCTGCACGTTCCTTCCCGTATATCTTAGTTCACGTGCGTCGGGGAGCTATGCATTTCACATCATTCGCATAACTCAGTGACGTGCGTCTACTCTAAAATTTGCATAAATTTCTGACTACTTCTTCTTGGTGTTGCATTTTCAATGTCGAGTAGTGTATAATCAACAGCATAATGTTTAATCAAACTAAGAATGATCTTATTTATCATTCTAAATGAAACATTTTTATCTTCTTTTATGAATCATTTTTCTTACCTACTTAAATAAGAATGATCTGTGAAAAGGCCCCAATCTGTGTTTTATCTTCTTTTCATCAGAATTTTCGTCACAAATTTAAAGTTTTTATCAAAGAGCACCATGCATTATTAGCATAATGCATAACTATTGCTGCCATGTATCTACTCGCAATGATGTGATCTGAAAGAAAATAATTCGAATTTCATATCCTCAGCTTGCGTTGCTGTCTGTGATCGCATATCTAAATTATTATTCTAATCTTCGGTTTGGATAAGACATTATTATCAGCATTAAAGAAAAATTATTAAAATATAATTCAAATATAATACTTGAACATAACGATTTTCCATTCAGAGATTTAAAACATATTTATTAAAAATAACGAACTACTGAATTTCATAAAGATTAAATTAAAAAAATATTATTAAATTATAAATTTAAACCATGTACTATTTGCCATGATTCCCAACGGAAATTTCGCAAAATTTTGCTACAGCAGCAGTTTTCATTCTACTGCTGCCATCTATCGTTGTCAGTGTGAACTAACTGAAAAATAACTTAGATTTTATTTCGTAGTCATGGCTTTAATATGTGAAAAGGCGTTTTAACTAAGAATGTGTAATCTTTTAGTCTGCAACTCTTTTATATTAATGCTTTGTTGATTCTATAAACTAGCAAAGGAAATTGGGAATTTAAGATTTTTAAAAGTAGTATCTGAAGAAGCGGTTTCCAAATATTTGTATCATAAAATGCCCATTGTTTTCTGTCACGATTTTGCAAATTTAATTTACCTCCATAGACTACGAACATTTATAATTTATTCTTAAATAGTAAATTTTGAGGTTACTTAGAATTTAATTTTTGTGAAATGTTCATTTTTTTTGTTTCCGAAACATGTATGCATGAAGTAGTATGCATGAAGTAGTATGCATGAAGTAAAATCAAGAACCTACATAACTCTTAAAAAATTGGTCAGATCTTAAATACAATTTTGAGAATTGGTTGGAAGAAGTAACTAAAATCCTGTAGCTTTTTAATTTTCATTAGTTACGTTATTGTTATTATGAAGGCAAAGTAATAAAATGTTTATTGCATTAAGAGACCAGTTAATCAACTGCTGAACTACTCTAAGATTGCGCTGCAGAATTTCACTACAATTAATGATTCTTATCCATATCTCTGAAGTACATAAAATTGTCGAAGTTTTAGGCTTAACATATTATGAATATAAAAGCACACAAAATAGTGTAATTTCTCTCAATGTCGAATGAAATTAGATTGAAAAGGAAATCCTTTAAATGATGTAAATTTTTCAGAATTTTAATTTAAATTATTTTCCAGAGATGCTAATAAATAATCGTTTTTAAACTTCATTTCCGAATTCATATATTTTGTCGAAATACTTCAATTTTAAAAATCTAATTTCACTTCAGTTCATTTCACAACAGTGTACATACGTTGATGCTTCAGCAATATTAAGTGTTCTTCCTAGAGCACGTTCGCCCACCAGCGGCCGAGCGGTAAAGACACTGAACACTGGCAGTTCGGCCCGAGGTTCGAATCCCGCGAACGGGTTGGCTGCATGGGCGTTTTCGTGATTTTCCCCATGTGTAACGTGTATACGAGCCAGTTTCCCTTAGAAAGTTCTGCACGAAGGCATCCCTCCCTTTAGGCAGACAGCCCTCGTGTGCTTTGCCATAATTGAATAACCTAACCTAACCTAGAGCAAATTTCCACTGTCAAAAGTAAATTCTGGCATTTGAAAGGACTGAGAGAATTCCGAAGTTTACAATAAAGTAGCATGCTTTAAAAAATATAATATTCATGCTTCTGGTCTATCGCCTTTTATATCTGTCAGTCTAGAAACTTTCAGTATTGTATACTTTCTTCCATATTTAACACGCCGTCGATAAATTTTAAAATCATACAAAACTACATTTTTAAATTTATAAAGCTCCATACTGCAAGTTCTCAAAGTGTCTGCTTGTAGTCCCTTCTTGTTCATAATCCAACGAACCTTTACAGAATAATCCTGTAACTTGACAGAATAATACTGTATTTTGTCCAAGTTCATATTTTTCAAGCAAATCCATCATAAAATACTAGTATTTAAACTTATTATGGCTCACTTTCTTCCTATATAGAAGGCAGGTTTTTCTCTTGCTATTATTAGCTGGTTATTATTCCCATGGATTAACTGACAGAAGTAAGATAAGCACGTAGAAAAATAACTAAAATATTTATTGATTTTCTACAATTCATAGAATAATAAAATCTGTAATTGTTTCCAAAATATCTGACGAAAATGTAATAGCTGCTGGAGGGGAATGAAATAAGGAAATTTTATAAGGAATGTGTGCTTGAAAATGGCAAGTGTTAAGAGCTGGTAAGTAAGGGAGGTATGAACAAAGAGAAAATAAAAATGAGAAGGTAATGCCAAAAGAAACAGGGACAGGTTGGCGGGACACCAGAAATTAGTTCACTATTCATCTTCTATGTATAGACTCACAGCACTAGCTGTGCAGTACCGCCACAATTTTGAGGAGAAAATTCCAGGAGCTGCGGTCCGATGGTTTCTCACTCCATTAACCATTAACCTCTCGAAAGGTCTTTCTTTCAGTCTGCTATTATTTTGAGTGTCTGCTTGTCGCACAGACATTATAGACTTAAAAACATCCATGCCGTCTCCGGTATTCAAACAAGGAGACGTCGATATGGCACTCAGCTTTGCTAACCACTCAATGGCCTATTCTTATTTGGATTACTGGTCGCACGAGAATTACGGGCAAGGAGTTAGTGGACATGCTGATAAAGAAAGGGGGAATTCTGCTTCATTAAGGGGTCATCACTCACAATAGGGACCTGAACCTGCAGGCGTTTCTATATTGACACCCAAGGAAGTAAAACAAAGAAGACAGTTATAAGTACGTATGTTAGCAAAAACATCATGAGAAAATTTATGGTTGCAATTCATTAAATTACGTCATTTTTCTGGATATCTTCTTTAAGCTTCTACAATTTTCCCACTGCGACAGCAGCGCACGTACCTTCCGTGTTCCTTTCTTCTGGGAAGAAGAGTCCACTGCAGAGATGGCAGCAAGCTTCTAATAAACAGACACTGTGTTGCTAAGCGTATAAGGTATTTCTCCCGCCTTCTTCATGCATTCGTGGTGTAATGGCCAGCACACTCGGCACGTATTCGAGAGGTCCGAGGTTTGAGTCCCGGCGAGGGTATTGTTCCTTCTTCATGCCTCCTGCTTCGAAATAACCTAATGTCTTTACAGTGGCGCTCGAACTAAAAGGGTGGTAAATGATGATTCTCCACCACCAGGATTTGGCGACTAGGGCCCCTAGTCCCCAGTCACCCTTTAAAAGGGGGAATATATAAGGTATTTCTCCCGCTTTCTTAGCATACCTTCGTGGTGTAATGGCCAGCACACTCGACGTATTCGAGGGGTCCAAGGTTCAAGTCCCGGCTAAGGTATTCCTCATTTTTCATGTCTCCTGCTTCGAAATAACCTAATATCTATCTCTATGAACGTAAGTGTGGAGTCCACGTGTACGTGCATTGCGAAGAGTGCTACCTGAATGGAGTGCTGTATTCCTGTGAAGCCTGTGGTATAGCCATTGTGTCTTCAGATCGGACTTGTCTGTTAGGTGAAGCATCTTGCGTTCGTCGTTTAGTGACATCCTATTCTGATTCTTCCACTGGAATATGACGATGATGCTGAGAGTGTTGAATCCTTCGTCTACTTTCAACTTCTTATATCTCTTCATCATGCATATTCTGTTGATGTTTCGCGTGTCTGATGATTCTTTTACTCGTTTCTGCTTTAGCTTTCGCAAATTGTCTTGGTTTTTTGCTTGTCTTTTGAGCTTCCGACTCGTTTTTTCTTCAATTTTTTGAGCACGCAATGTTTTTTTGAATTTTGATTGCTGATTCCTCGAATTGATTTCTTCTTTAGTTCGTTGAGCGCGTTAGTTTTCTTGTCGATGTGCTTGCTTGGTGAGTCTCCTAGCCATTTCTTCTTCTGTTTCCTTAGTACGTAAGTTTTCTTTTCGTTGTGCTTGCCTGGTGAGTTTCTAGTCGTTTTTCTTTTCAGGTTATTGAACACGTAAATTTTCTTGTCGTTGTAATAGCTTGCTCAATCTCCTAGTAGTTACAATAGAAGAGAAACACGCCAATGTGACAATCAAATTCGCTGAAACAACCTTGTATTTGGCGTACATTTACAAAAACACTCAATCGATTTCGAGGGCAGCTACTCCTAGTAGTTACTTCCTAGTAGTAGTAAACTCCTAGTAGTTACTTCTTCATTTTCTGCAGTTCGCCGTAACCTTTGTGCTTCAAGCTGCTTGTCTTCTTATGCATCTCCCGTAACGCCTTTTTTTGCATTCTGAGATTTTAATAAATTGAAAAAAAAAATAGCACTGTACTAAAATAATAATTCAACTAAAGTATATTAAATGCCCTCAGAAGGTTAAACTGTACTCAAAAATATATAATAAATGAAATTAAATATTTTTAAATAAAATTATTAAAATGCACTTAAAAACTGAAAATAAAATGAACTATTAAGTTAATGTACTGTATACAAAGTTGCTAGCTGTGGCCAAAGCAAAATTTATACGTTATATGTACACCTGGAAAAGGAATGCATAAAAACATTTCAATATGAAAGAAATAAGTTCATTCTTTCCAAGAACACTTTCTCAACGAGTTTACTCCAATTCCTGAAAACAGAGTTGTAGCACTTTTACAATTAACTAATGTGACCATATGTCCCAAATTTCCCGAGACAGTTCCCAATTTTCTGTCCCTGTCCCTTTTTTTATAACTGTTTTTTTTTGGTCCCAAATTTACATTTACAGCAATTATCCCGAATTGTCCCAAAAAACAGTAGTGTGATTACCACACTACTTGCCAGGACTGAGTGTTCTGTGCATGTTCTTTGCAAACATTTTGAAGTAACTCCTTCTAAACTACAGTCCTGCTCTGGAACAGGGAGCTGAAAAATGTTGGCTTTGTTCTGATGTAGACACTGTGCTGGAGAATAACTGCACGTGAAAGGGATTTAAAATCCTCTTTTATTAAATCACTATTATTTACATACTTCCCAAATCGGGAGGGATACAGAAAGTAAAAGACCACACTTGGGCCTAACTTAACAAATCAAATAAATTTAAATAAATATCTAAACCTAAATAGAAATTAAATCAAACTTTGCTCGCAGAGCAAATCGCGGAGTTTGGCCTCTAACTAACTGGTGCGTAGCAAGTACTAATACTAGCGCACTTCAATTTATTTCAATATGCAATCACGTAGTAAGCACTATGGCTTATAATTTTAGTTGCTAGCTGGTCAGGCGAACGTCGAGCAGAGTGACCGTGATCTGAGACTAAAGCTCTCTCACCCTGAGAGGTTTCTACCTCTGGTTTAAATAGTACTTGGTTGTACTTCAAATTAGCATACGCTGAAAACGCGCGCTTCTTCTGACGGGAAGTTCAAACAGAGAAGAGATAGAAAGATTTAAATTAAAATAAAACTTGGTTAGTTTAACTAAAACCTTACATACTGTATTACTATTTAGTAGTGTAATTATCAACTGTGCATTACATACATTATTATGTGTCATTCCCTTTCACATTCTTTACATAACATCTAAAAACAATTTTTTTAACATTTGCTGAAATTTTATTGCAGATATTTCCATCTAAAATAATCTTTCTTTTGTCAATTTATATCGTAAAATTTTTACTCCATCGCCATTTTGATTTTGAATAGGATTTAAAAAAGCTTAAAAAAATCTACCGAAACGACGACGTATAATGACGTTTTCCGTTTGGCAACGCAATATATTTTTTATTTATCAGCGGTACAGTACATACGTGCTAAGAGTATATTTTAGTGCAGTTTTATTTATTACTTATTTTTGATGCTGATTCTTTTAGTAATGGGTTACAAAAAAAGAAAGCGTTCTTTAAAGAAGGCCTACAGAAAGAATACTTGTTTATTAAAAAACTATAAGCGATTCCGATGTACGGTGTAATACGTGTTCTTCGAAATTTTCAATAAGCCATGGTGGAAGTACATATATTAAACTTCATATAAGCAATAATAAATATAAAATGTCAAATTCTGCTGCTACGTCTAGCTCGTCATTAAAGAATTTTTTCAAACAGGAGAAAATGAGTCATAAGGAAGAAGAATATTAGCTGCAGTAGGTGGTGGTGTTGCATATCATACTATTTGTCACAACCATAACTTTAGGTCCAGGGATTGTCCGTCCAAACTGCTTTAAGTGACATTTGAGTATAAATTAACATGTTCATGAACCAATGCCGAAGAAATAATACTAAATATTTTCCCGCCTTACGCTTTAAAAGCTTTGCAGAAATTTGGAAAATTTTTCATTTATTTCAATCTTAATTAATGCATCCAATCACAAGAATATAAAACTTTATACAATACTTATTAGATTTATAGATAGGAGTTCTGGAGTTAGAGTAAAAGTTTTAAAATTTAAGTCCTTACCTGGTGAAACAGATGATAGTGTCAGCAATTGTTTAACTACCTGTCTTAAAGAAAATAATTTTAAAAAAAAAACTATTGGTGTTTGTGCCGATAATACGAATTATAACTTTGGACGAGCTGACAGACGTGCATAAAATAATTTTTTTGTTAAACTGAAATGGAACCTTAACCGTGGTTTAACTGGAGTCAAATGTGCAGCACATATTATCCATATCACTATAAGAATATCAGCTGATGGTTTGCCAGTTGATACAGAAATGATTATTTCTAAGATTTACTTTAAATCTTATATTGTTAGAATAGAAACATCGAAAAATTTCTGCAATTTCTTAGAAACCGATTTTTTATTGATACTAGAATATTTACAAATAATATAGTTAACATTACTTAATGCCATTAAAATAGTACTCCAAGTGCTTTTACCACTGAAGGCTTATTTTCAATCTCAACAAAACTGTTCAATGCTAATTTTTAAATTCTTTGAAAATCTACTGGCAGAAGCTTGGCCACATTTTATTGACACTCAGACTTCAATATTCAATAAAGTTATTACAACAATAGAAAATCAAACTGCGTTTGTATTTGATGTAATTACTTCAAAAGTTGCTCTGAAAGCTTCAATATTGAGCAAGACAGATAATAACGTTATTCCAATAAATGTTAAAGAAACTACAGAAAAACATGAAGACGATGGCGACGTGTCACAATACGAAGTTTTTGAATTTAGAGAAGCTATTGTTTCATTTTATCAGACTGCTGTTACTTATTTGAAGAAATGGACCAAAAAAGCATTTTAGGAAATGGAAATGTATAGCTGGAGCATATTAAATGAAATCCCTTCGTGAGGTTAAGTTAAAACAGCCTTTTTTTAATTAATAAAATGATACCAAGTCATAAATTATTGGAAATTGATGAGGAATATGCTCACCTTAAACCAGCGGTTCTCAACCTCTGGACTAACGCGTATCATCTAAATAAAAATTTAAAGTTAGTACTACCACTATATTTTACAATAATTATTTTTCAGTTTCATTATTTAACAAAAATATATTGTCATTTGCGTAACCTATTGGCTATCTGTATGAAATATGAACACATAAAAATATAAGATTGACAATTGGTTACCATTTTAATTATTAAAGTTTTGATATTTCAGTTCTAAAATTCAGTGGTATTCTAAAATTTGGCCCTGTTTGAAGGAGATCAGTTTCTTTATGTCTGGCTTTATTTCTCTTTTAGAATCCACTTTTAACTTTGTTCTGTATTTATTTTTCTAATATAACATAGAAAATAATCCTCGTTCAAACAAATAGGTTGAGCAAAAAGCAATAAAAATTTAATAGCTATTTGAAGTACCTTTAAATTTTTTTTTCGGTTCAGCCAAAAGATAACAAGTGTGCTATTCTTGTAATCTCCACAGTTAGAGTTCGATCACAGGAAATTTTTATCGTTCTTTTTCTTCACGAGATAAAATTTCAGGTACATTTAAATAACATGAATTTCTAATCCATTTTTCGTTTTCATAATCCTCGGGGAAATATGTGTTGCAATTATTTATCAATGATAAACAATGATTGTCAGATGCTCATTCTTCTTTAATTTTCAAATCATTTTCGGTTAGAAATGTTATAAAGTGGTAAAAAGCTTAAAATACACTGCTGTCCACCCAAATTGCAGCTCCAAGAAAGTCAAGAGATATCACAACAAAACTGATTTCGTAGATAACATGTTGACCAAATATCAAATGATTAAATTTATGGACTTCTGTGAAGTGTGGTTCCTTCCAGAATCAGTAGCCAGAGTAGCCGCCATTGTTGGAGATCACCGCTGCCACACGCCTCGGCATTGATTCAAAGAGACTTTGGATCTGTTCTTGGCGTACAACAGACCAAGCAGCTTCCACACGTTGTCAAATTTCATCTGGTATGGCAGCTTGGGATGTAATCTGGATCACTCGTTCAGCAACCATGGACCCCATGTTTTCTATCGGCGAAAGATTCGGAGAGTAAGCCGGCCAGGGAAACAATTCAATCTTGCGATTGACGAAGAACCTTTGGACAATGCGTGAAACGTGTGGTCGCGCATTATCCTGTTGAAATATGGCTGTGGGCAAGTCCTGAAGGTAAGGAAGGACAACTGGTTCCAACACCTCGGAGATGTAGCGCTGGCTGTTTAAAGTACCGGCAATGCGTACTAGAGGAGTGCGAGAGTGATATACAATAACGCCCCATATCATATTACCCGCTGCAGGACCAGTGTGGCGGTGCATAACGCAGCTATTCAGCATCCTCTCTCCACGGTGTCTCCAGACTCGAATCTGACCATCGTGGTGTTGCAGACAGAAGCGTGACTCGTCAGTAAAGACAATTTCATTCCATTCTGCCGTCCACATCCTTCTTTCATCGCACCATTGGCGGCGGAGACGTCTGTAGTTCTGCGTCAAGGATAGACGAAGCAATGGACGTCTTGCGAACAGACCACTCTGCTGTAAACGGCGTCGAATGGTACGCGCAGACACTGGATGATGCGTTACAGACTGAATGTGCTGTGCTATGGTTCGTGATGTGACTGAGTGATCCGTCACTGCCATGCGCACAGCGGTTCTGTCATCACGTGAAGTGGAGCGCTGAGGTGGATGCGATCGAACACGTCGGTCTGTCGTACCCTCCTGCATCCAACGGTCACATATCCGCATTACAGTTGTTTGGTTTCATCCAACACGACTACCGATTTCCCTGAAAAATAATCCACAGTCTCGGTAGGCCACTATCCTTCCTCTGTCGAACTCGGATACTTGATTAAACGATGATCGCTGTTTACTACGAAGCATAATTGATCGTTTTTTTTTTTGAAAAATCCACAAGGAAAACACAATTGCCGAATGTGAAATCGTCGAAAACTCCAAGCCTTAAATAGTGCTTTGAAGTGGCGCCGCGAGCGCACGTGATGTGGGTCTGCGCTGAAATTCTAATCATTTGCATACCTCACCTCCGCTAATGCATGTTGTAAATTTCATGTTATTTGCATGCTTCCTTCAGGGTGTTGCATTTACGGTGACCAGCAGTGTATTATTATCCAATTCTTTGATTATTAGCTCAACATCTTTTACCATTGTATTTATTTTATTTTAAATGGTAAAGAAATCAACACTTTGTTCTTGTAATACTAAATTTAATTGATTTAACTTTCCAAAAATGTCAGCCAAATATGCTAAACTGCCCAACCATAATTCGCTGAATAAACATTTTTGCAATTAAAATTTTGGATAACAGAAGTGAATTTGAATTTCTGATCGAAGTTCAAAAAGACGATTTAAAACTTTGCCTATGGATAACCACCTTACTTCGGGATATAACAAAAGCGTTTCATGTTCATTGCCTAGCTCTTGACACAAACTGGTAAATAATCTTGAATTTAAAGGTCAGCTTTTAATAAAATTAACAATTTTTATAGGTTGATCTGAAATAAATATCATGGATTGTTTTGGCTACTAAAGTTTCACGATGAATGGAGCAGTGAGTAAATTTAGTTGCAGGTGCGATTTTTTTTTATTTGATAGACAACATTGGAATATTTTCACGTTAAAGCCCGAGCTCCGTCAATGCATATGGTAATGCATTTATTCCGAGGAATATCATCCTCAGAAGTTAATTACAGATAAAATTGTGAATTACTTTGAAAATGTCATTTGCAGTTGTTCTATCGTGAAGTGATTCACAAATAAATGCTCCTTCAAACTGGCATTTTATCCTTTAAACTGACCTGCTTTGATTCAAGATGTCGCCAATTCGTTTTTCTTCAAAACGTATATAAACTAATAGGTGAACAAAGCTCGGTATATCAATACTTTCACTTAATTGCAATCCGAAATACTCACTGCGTTTTATTTTTTGAAAAAAGTGTTTCTTTTATGGAATTTGCCATTTCAACAATTCGTCAACTTAATGTATCATTTAATAACGGAAAATTATTAAGTTCATTAGCCGCGTTTTCGTTGAATAATGAGAAAATGATATCTTTAGCTTCTGGCAATATAAGGTTTTCTCCAACAGTGTGAACCTGTCCAGTCTTGGCAATCCTTAGGCTTACTAGGTAACTAGCTTCAAAAGCTTTTTCATTCTAAGTACAAAACGTTTCATTACTTGTTTAGTATTTTTGAACTCCGATAATTTCCCCTTAACCTGTTCGCTACCGCTAAAAGGAGAAAGAAGTGCTTCCTCAAGCCCGCGCGATCCGAGAGTATACTCACGCACAGGGCCGGGTGATTTTCCCCGTTAAGCCTAATTTCATTTAAAAATTCATAAAAAATCATAATTTCATTGGAGTGAGTTGAAATTTATAATTGAGAATCGTTAATAGTATCTGAATATACTATAATAAATGTTTCATGATATTTATAAAAACAGTTGCGAATTTTAAAGAAAAATACTCGTTTTAATGAAAATGATTTCATTTTAATGAAATTTTATATTTGCTGTCAGTAAAAAATGGACGATTTAAAGATTTTAATAAATTATCAGTAAAGCTACATGATATTTTCAAATAAATTTCACAAATTTAATGAACTGAATGAATTATTCACATTTATAAAATTTTTGTAATGCCTAGTTTTCTATCTTGCGTTTGGCAATTTCTTTAGAGAAGTCAAAAAATGAACTGTCTATTTTTCCTTCAATGTATACAAATGGCAAAAGTTTTATATTATCATTATTCAAAATATAATAAAATATAATAGCGATAATATATGAATATTCTAAATATAGATGAAATAGATATAGATAATATTATAGTTAATATATGAGTCTTGAAAATGGATAAAATATGATAATAAAATATAATATAGGTAACATGAAGATTCAAAATATAGGTAAAATATTAGAAAATTGAATATAAGAAAATATAAGATAAATTTAAGAAAGTTACTACATGATATTTAAAAATTTTGAAGCTTATGATACATGCACGTAAATTGCTCGCATTATTACATTATTTGAAACTATAACGGTCTTCCACCGCCATCTGGTGCCATTTAGAAATTCAAATAAAACGTTCCAACTTGAAATCACACCGGTGAGATTGCGGGCCTGAAAAAGCGGAAAGGCTAATCACACATATGAGATCGCGGGCCTTGAAGGGAGAATTGCGCGATCACGTATATGTGATCACGGTAGCGAACAGGTTAAAATATTCTTCAGATTTATCCTTTAAACTGGTATGCTTTAATTCAAGATTTCTTTTAAGAAGCTATGGTTTCATACTTTGACTAGATAATAATTCACCACAAATAACACATCGAGGTTGAGAGTCCATTTCATCTCCATTCCAAGTAAACCTAAATGATAAATAACTTTCATTATATTTTCTACAAACTATTTTCATTTTCTTTTCGATATTCTTAGTGCTGGTAGATTGTCCTGGACCCATCAACTGTGAATCATCACTTTTCCGTTTAGTCAATCCTAGACATTTTCCATTTTGAAAACCTAGGTTTGTTTTATAATTTTTTTTTCACAAATATTTAAATGCACAGTATATTATGAGTTCTAAAATAAATGACGACATTCTCAAATCGCATAGATAAGTAAGGAATACAAAGCAACAAGAAAAACAAAATACCTGCTGTTAGAGACAGTAAATCGACGTAAAAAATGATTCTGATTCAAAATTGAGCAATATGAACCCAGAGATGGTAGTGACATAAAGTGTAGACATGCTAATAAATCGATCAGCTCAAAAAGAATTAATGAGACACTATTATTTTTTTATAGAAACTTTTTATTATTTCCTATTAAGTGCAACATTCGTTTCTATTACGCCTTTCAAAAACATCATTTATGACATATTTCATCAAGTCAATGGCTAGAACATTTGTGAAACTGAAAACGGATTACTTTGCTGAAGTCTATGAGTGGCTATTGACCCTGAACAAAGCTCATCCTTGTACAGAGATCGCATAAATTTACGAGTGTTATAGAAAAAACTTTAATGGGATGCCGGGGTATTTAATTTTTTTAATTTAATATTTTTAAAATATTTGTTTTTTTTTTTTTTTTTTTT